>RJWJ010005006.1:0-71316 GCA_004363605.1 Indri indri | reverse complement strand
GAAAGGGGGCTGAGGGTGTGCCGCCAGCTATGTGGCGGGCTGCCGTGGAGCACCTTTTATGTGCCCAGCAGTGTCACGTAGACCCTCACCTTGCACACTCAGGATGCTGACATGGGCATGGATAACTTTGGCAAAAGGAAAAATATTAGAGGAGGGTGGAAGACTTTCACTTGGACAGGCTGACAAGTCCACACGCAGAGGTGGCATTTAAGCCAGACACCGAAAGCTGTGTAAATTTTGTCAGGCATTTACGGAGAGGAAGGGGGCACTTCAGACAAAGGTGACTGTACAAGGCAAGCCCTGGAGAAGGGAGGTGAGTGCAGAGTGTTCAGGTAACCAGAGAGAGCAGCTCAGCAAGGCTGAGAAAGAACCAGAAAGGAAAGTTGTGGCTGGAACAGGAAGAGCCTGGGATGGTGGGTAGGAGGTTATCTGGGGAAAGAGAGAGAGAGAGAGAGAGAGACAGACAGACAGACAGACATGCTGTGTCCCAGCACAGCTCAGCCTTCTTTGCAAAGGGGCAGCTGAAGACGCCAAAGCAGTTGTCGACCAGAGTCTGAATCCAAAGTCTGGGGGAGGCAGGATTTTGAGTTGAGCTTCAGAGCCAGGCCCAATGTTGGCTTCTTTGCAGTGGAGATACAGCCCTAGTTAGGGAGGTCCTGTCTAGGTCTAGGCATAGGTGGAATTGTCTTCCCCTACCACCGACTTCATCCCAGTGGTGGGAGTGACCTGTGTCCCTGTCACCATTTGGTCCATGTTGCTCTCCCATTCAATAACCTCATGTCTGCCCTTGACCTCATCTAGCTTTGTTTTTGTTGTCCTAGGGCCCCTCTCCTGGTATGTGACCTGGTGGCACCAAGGTGGGTGGTGATAGAGAGGGAAGCTTAGAAGCACAGGCTCTACTTCTTCAGTCTTCCTAGGCAAGATCATGGAAGGGGAAGAACAAGGTAGCTGAGGCAAGATACACCGAGGTCCAAATTCTGGCTCCGCAGCTAACATACTGTGTGAACTTGGACAGGTTACTCAACTTTTATGAGGTTTAGTTTCCTCACCTGCATATTGATGATAAAAACGGTTTTATCCATTCATCTATGGAGAATACTAACAGCATTACCATGTGGGGGCCGTTATGGCCGGAGCTGTTCTAAGTGTGTACACAAATTATTGGATTTAATGTATTTTGAAGAATCCAGCTCAATGCTGGCTCAAAGGGTGTTTTCTCTATGTCCCCTAACCCGCGCTTGCACGTCCTGGGATCTCCATTTTCTCATTTGGAACAGAAGGGGCTTGGACCAACTTTTCTCCAAAGTTCCTTTCCTCACTGAGTTGTTAAGAGTCTTTGATTCTATGAATCTTGGCAGATGGTTCTTTGGGAAATTAAAACAAACAGAACAGGGGGGAAAACACCCTACAAAGCCATTTTGCCTGAGGCTGAGAACTTGCACCTGCATTTGTACTTGCAAAGGAAAGCTTCTATCAGGAATACTGCAAACTCCCAGGAAACCAGGGGCTAAGAAGAGGGCTGAGCCTTAATTACAAGTGAGGGAAGGTGGGAAAATTCCTATTATGCCTTTAGGAAAGATGCTGAAAATGAATTTATTCACAGATTTTTCTACAGTGCTTTTCTAAAGAGTTGGGAATTTGACTCTCCCTCCTTAGGACATCAGAGGTAGACTTTATCGCCGTCCCGGACTCCAGTGTTGCCACTGGGGAGTGATGCGCTGTGAGCAATAATAATTGCTTTCACGTGTGCACAGCTTTGTGCTTCACAAAGTGTATTCGAGTCCTAGAATGGGGGTTTCGGAGTCAGAGCAGAGTTCTAATCCAGGCTTGCCACTTCTGGGCAGGCCGGTTACTTTACCTTTCTGAACCTCACTCTCCTCCTCTGTAAATGGGGTCAGCGCTCTCCACCTCCAGGCAGCAGATTAAATGCAACGATGTACACAATGTACCTGTGGTGGGCGGTTTTTGGTTCCCTTCCCAGCATCCCATTCTGCCTTCTCTTTTGTTTTTGGAGTATTGACGTAGTTTTAGGGAAGCTGACACCACCTAAGGGGTTGGTAACGGATCATGTGCCCAGGCAAAGCCAATCACTACATTGTCTCTCTCCAGCATGGTGACTGCTTCAGTGAGAGTCATGTGATCTAAGCCTATCCGACTGGAATATATCTCAGGACCCTTCAAGAAATTTTTAGAAAACAAGATGCTCTTTTTTTTTTATTATTATCACTGGATGTGAACGAATATGCATGTAGCCTACGTGAAAGCTAAAAGGTAAGGTTTAGTGAGAATTAGTAGCATCTTGCTTCTTATTAATGATTGAAAATTTTTTTTTTAATCTGCTAAAAACTTGACTGTTTACATGAAATCTCTCCTGTGCACACCATGGTTTTTCAAACTGTGGGATATGACCCACTATGTAGTGAAATCAGTTTTGTGGGTCATGACCAGAATTTTATTGAAATGGAATAGACTAGAAAATATAAGAATGCATCATATTCTTACATATGCTTTTGCAAACCTTTTGTTTTAGCGTTTTACTGCAATGTAAAATATTTTTCTTACAGTGGGTTCACAGTCAAAAAAATCCGAGAAAAGCTGTCTTGGATCGTGTCATCTATGAAGGTGGGCACTATGCCTGACTGCCCTCTGGATCCTTAGTACAGGTCTGGTACAGAGTGGATATAAGTAATCTAATATTTACTGATTTCACTGACTAGAAAATAGAACACAAACTAAAAATGTTAAGTGCCCCTTGGGTGGTTGGTTGCTTTGTTAAAAACTGGATTTGGAGACCAGCATGATTGTAGTAGAAGGTGTTCTGGAGTCAGAGAGCCCTGGATTAGAGTGCTAGTTTCATGGACCACATTTGTGTGACTCTGAGCAAACCCATCATCATTTGGAACCTCAAAAGTTCGTCTGTAGAACTGAGACAATGACAGTGATCTCACAGAGCTGTTGCAAAGCTTAAAGGAGATCATATCTGCCAAGTGCCTAGTGAGTAGTGAGTCATGTTAGTGCTATTCTGGAAGAAGACCATACGTATACGGTGGTGTACAAAGAAAAAGGGAGGGAGAGAGTAATATTTTGGCAAGATGTAACAATTTTTTTTTGATAGAAAAGTACACTTCCTATTGCAGTATTTTTTTTTTTTCCAGCTACAGCAACCTGCCAAGACATCTCACAGGAAACTCATTGGAGGGTGAGGTAGGGGGTGTGCTTAACGCAGACAGATGTAATGGAAATGTCATCTCAATCTGTCAAGCTTCTCTAGGGCTGGCAGCCAAGTTGAGCGTGGTGAAGGCTCTGAAACATTGTTAGGATATTCATGTTTATCCATAGGCCCCAAGTATGTTTTCATAACACCTGTCCACCACCTTGTTCTCCCTTCTTTCCCATGTTGGGACTCCTGCTCTCAACGTGACGACGTGGAATTCTTCCCTGAAAAAGGAATCCTCCTGTTGCTGTCAGCAGAAACAAAGTCCAGACTGGGCCACCAAATTTAGGGGCTGGGGAGCCATGTCTGTAAGGGGCACTCAAGTGAGCTAGCATGTTGCCCTCTCTATATTTCCATATGTGCTGTCCCCTCAGCCTGAAATGCCTTTTGCCCCATTCCCCGATGACTGCCGACTCAGAAGCTGTGCTCAAATGTCAGCTGCTCTGTGGAGCCTTCCCACAACTGTCTAGGCAAAGCCAGGCACTCCTTCTCTATGCTTCAATGGCCATCTCTGCAAACCCGTGCCATGGGCCCCCACCTCCTTGGACAGCAATTGTCTGTCTCTCTTCTTACAGTGAGAATTCCTGGAGAGTAAGAACCATCTTTATTCCCAGTGCCTAAAACTGTGGCTATACAGAGGACACACTTGTGGGATGGCGGAAACTGCCACAAAAGAGGGGGCAAGAGGATTGGGTCACAGACAGTGGAGGGGGAGAGACTCCTGGGTTTGTGAGTTGGGATGTGCCCAAATTTTGGCGACCACAGCTTCTCTTATGTCAAAAGTGCGGGCTGCACACTCAGGTTGGTTTCACCATAGTGGAAGGTGGGGCTCACTTTTTAGATCAGAGGGTGGAGGAAAGGAAGCCAAGGTGAGTCAGGTGCTGTGCTGGGAGTGTTATGCGATGCACTGCCCCCTGCCCCCAACCAGGCCAGGCAGGTGCTTATTTCTATTTGTTCCATGCGTTCTTTGCTCCCCTTTCCCTCTTTTCCGGGCCTCCTTGGATTAAGCATTTTGTTAGTCTTCCATTTTATCTCCACATTGACCTATCAGCTATGCCTCTGTTTTAGTTTTTATCTTTTTAGTGATTGCTCTCAGGTTTATAACGGGCATATTTAACCTACTGGAGTCGAGGTAGGTATTCTAACTTCAATTTACAGACCAGGAAACTGGAACTTAGGATAGAGTAATTTTTGTAACATGGTGGATCCTTCACTCAGTTCTGTCTCCAAAATCTGAATTTTCCATCATATTGTCCCAAATTGAGAACTTACTATTATTATTTTTTAGCCATACCTTAATTAAATTATCAGGGACTCGTAAATGGCTTGATCTCTGTGTCACAAACTCCCAAAGTGCAATCCAAAGGATGCATTTCATGATGAAAAAGGGCTTTCATGGTCAAATAAGTTTGAGAAATAGTGGGCAAATATATTAAACAGTCCTCTACTACAGGACTTCTCAGGGCTTTTCATAAACTAAAATGAATTATAAAGATATAGTAATGGTGGCGCCCTTACAAATTTATTTGATGCCAGAACCATTTTTTCCAGAGCATTTTCCAAACTAGTATTTCTTCAAATATGCTTTGGAACATGCTGCTCTAAGAGGAAGGCAATGTTTCCTGTCACCCCATACCAGCTTTCTCAAGGAAGATTAAGCCTCATCAAATGACCAGAGCAAGGCAGTGAGTCCTGGTCCCTGAATGAGCCCCGATCCTCACCTGTCATGAAGCACTTGATGTCCTGGGAGTTGCTTATGGGATTGTTGTTCTTAAACATATAGAGGTTGAAAGGCATGACGTTGTTGCTACTCAGGTGCTTCCACAGCTCGTGGTCTGGGCTGGTCCACCGTCCAGCCAGCACATCATAATCCCGGCGGCCCATGTGGACGAGCTTGGTGAGTGGATCGTAGAGACCCCCATGGTAGCCGATGATGATCTGGAAGTTGGGGTTGGTATCCATGTAGATCTCCCCGTAGGCTGTGTACAGGATCTGCTTGATCATCAAGCCTGTTCCACTGAAGACAGCAAGAGGGGTCCCGATGTTGTCACAAGCTATGTAAAACTCATCACCACTGCTCAGCTCCATGGCAAAGAGGTGTCCTTGCAGGTCGTAGTAGAGGGATGTGATCTCAGAGCTGGAGTGGTTGTAGAGGTGGGTGACCTTGGTGGGGTTGGTCAGGTCTGCATAGAAGAACTGCAGGTGGTGGCTATGGGTGCTCTTGCTGGACACCCGCCGCCCCAGGCCATCGTAGCGGTACCTGACACTCCAGCCACCAGCCCGGTTGTAGGCCTTGATGAGCAGGCCAGCTGAGTTGTACTCGAAGACGTCACCACCCCGCTGCCTCAGGAAGCCATCCTCATCCATCTTGTATTGCACATCACCCAGCCTAGTGATGCGGTCACGGAGGTCATACCGCAGTGGCGTGAGCCGTGCACTGTTCCCAGGGCTCAGTAAGTGGAGGTTCCCATTGAGGTCATAGCTATAGCGCCACAGTGGCTTGTCATTGATGGAGACTGTCTGCAGCTGGCCATCAGCATCGTACTCATAAGAGTAACGGGTGGTGTTGGCGTAGGGTCCCACCTTCAGCTCCTTCTTCACCACGCGCCCCATGTTATCATACTGGACAGTCATCCAGTACATAAGCGAGCGGAAAATCTCGTACTGCACTTCCTTCATCCTGCCGTACGCGTCGAAGTGCTTGGTGTGGGTCATGACTGCCGTGGTAATGATCTGGTTAATGTCATAGTAGATGACACCGAACTTCCCGAACTGCTCTGTCTTGCCTGACACGTCATCGTAGCGATAAAGGTCAATGGGCAGCGGGGTCTCGTTGATCACGGCCTGCATGCTGGTCACCCGGAAGCTGTTGTCATAGTTGTAGTCAAAACGGGCATTGACCATGCCCTCCTCAGTAAAGCGGAAGATCTGCCGGTCGATCAGGGGCCCAATCTGACGGTAGCGGATGGTGCAGGTGAAGCCCTCATTCTGCAGGTTGATGGTCTTCAGCATGCCCGCTGTCTCGTCATAGGTGAAGCTCACCTTGGTGGTGTCGTACAGTGTTTCGGCCAGCTTTGACAGCTTGCCATACTTGTAGATCACCCTGCGGCCGGTGCCCAGGTAGAAGGTGTGGAGGAGGTGCCCATCCTCAGTGAAGTCCTGTATGACCGAGGCATTGCCCTCGGGTGGCTGGTAGATGTTCCTGTAGTAGCCCACTGAGCGTATGGTCTCCAGCGTCTGCCGGGCCACATTGGGCATGGTCACAGAAGAGAGGCGGTCATTCTTGTCGAACTCAAAGATATATTGCCTCTGGCTGTGGAGGAGCAGCACCATGGACTGCAGGGAGAGAGAGGAGGGTGGTGAGGAGGAAGAGGGTCTAAGACTTAAAGGAAAGGAATGGAGGCCGAGGAAACTGGTGGTTCTCCCGAGTTGTGCCCAACCAGGGTATTCCAACTGAGTGCCGCAGGACACTACGCACAGGTTACAGATGTGCTAATAAGCTAAGGCTTCCTCTCAGCCTAGCGGCCTTGGCAGGGCCCAGGCCCCAGACACTTGGGCCACTTGCTTTCCTATGCTGACCAGCCTTGCGTGTTTGCCCTCTTGTGCAGTACAGACCTGACCTCCCTTGTGTGTAACAGGGTGTGAAAAAGGTCGGGAAGCATAGCCCCAAAGTATCTGCAACAGCTCCCTACTGGCTTCCTTGCTCCAGACTTCACAAATCAATCTTCTGACTCGAGCAAGTACGAGTTCCCCAAAACACAGTGTGACAATGTCTTTTGCCTGCTAAACAGCTTCTGTTGACTCCCTGTGGCTTAGGGCATAAAGACCATGTTTGAGAAGGGCATTTAAGGCTTTGCACGTACCATCGTTTATGTAGTAACAGGTCATATGCCCACCCTGGGCTGGGGCAGGCTGTGATGGGAATGGGAGAACCTGGTTTCTAACAACGGACTCATTGTATGACCCTGGGAAAGTTCTTCCCCTCTCTGGGTTTGGCTCTTCCTGGGCTGGGATGACCTCCAGGTCTCTCTCTCTGCACTAGCACAGAATGTCACTCTCGGAGACACTCACCCTGCATGGGCCAGGGGAGGCTCACCACAGAGCAAGCAGAGCCTGGGCCCTGCACAGGGGACCAGGAGCGGGGAACAAAGCAGGGACCTGGGGACTAGAACTGGGTGTGAAGGGCATGCTTTCTCAGGAGAAAGCCAGCAGGTAACAGGATTCTAGGCATGAAAGCTACAATTTTCACCTATTTGGAACCAACTTTTGATTTTAGGTAATTTCTGATTCTTAGCCCCTGGGATGACCTGAAGCAGAATGGATTTGCTAAGGCCATGCCGAGCACTAGGAGTTTAGGATTAAGCACCTGCTCCCTACTGAATGATCCCAGGCTTTTGTCTGGCTGTCCACGACTGGATGGCACTGTGTGCCCTAGACCTGGGAGCAGACCTCTGCCCTGGGTCTGAACACTGAGTCCTGCTGTGTTAAGTCCAGCTGGGGTTTGTGCCTGTTCCCAGCTCTGCTCTATTGGCCAGGCCTTTCATATTCTCCTGCCCTAGGGTCCCCAGCTGCTGCACCATCACTGGGATCCTCCAGATGTCTCTTGGGACCCCCTGGCCTCTGTGGCAGATTTTTCCTGAACATGTCTCCTTTTGGAGACCACACGGGTCAGATATATCCCCCTAAGGTCAGCAGGCTGGGCCTGGCCACGCATTGAGCTACAATGACTGGCCTTCTATACGGCAAGGCCAGAGATGGAGGGAGACAGACACCTGCCTTCTCTAAGTACGTGTAGCTCCACGTCTTCCCATCGGCGAAGATCCTGGACGTGACGCGCCCCGCCTGGTCGTATTCCATCCTCTCAGACATGATGCCCCTCTGGATGCCGGCAATGTGGCCACCAGGGGAGTATGTCACGTTGACACCATTCAGCCTGCTGCTGGGTGACCAGAGGCTGGGCCGCCCCGCCTGGTCGTACAGGATCCGAAGGGTGAACTTGCGGTGGTCATCATAGATCTTCTCCGTGCGCGTCACCCGGTCAAAGTCCAGAGACAGAAGGTTTCGGTTGTGAACCTGGAGAAGGGGTAGGAAGAAAAGAACAAATTACTCTGGATGTTAAGAACTTTGGTCTGACTGCCAATGTGGCTCTCAGTTGTGCTGAGAAGTGCCTGAGTGGAGGAGGCAGCCCAGGTCCTGGGCATCAACAGACATGAGTCCCGGCTATGCCACTTGGCAGCTCTGTGACATTTCCTCATATGTAAAATGGGAATAATAATAATGCCAAGTGCATAGGGCTGTTGTGAGGATAAAGACAATGCAGATGTTGAGCAAATAACAGCTGTGACTGAAGAGGACCCCCGTCATTTTCTAATGTGATTCTGCTAACTAGGACCTATAAAAAAAGGCAGATCCTCCTTGGCTCCTTCCTCAAAAGGAAGCTGCCAAGTGAGCCCAGCACATGAACACCTGACCCATCTAGTCCATGCCAGACACTGTGCTGAAGCCAGACACTGAGGGGACCAAGGCTGAGGAAGTGAAGGGACTTGCTCCGGATCACGTGGCTGGTGAGTGACTAAGTCCGGGCTTGACTCTCACCACTGCAATGTGCCAACAGACACTCCATGGTCCTCCGAGTAAGTCCTAGCTTTCTGGGGGCTCTAGACTTCCTGTCCCTTCTGAGGTCTGTCCTGCCCTTGCGGCACAATTGGGGCTTCTTGATCACCTTGGTCAGTGTCCAATACATCTTCCTGGAGGCGCCTGGAGGCAGTGGGTGTTTGAGTCTGGGTGTCTCCTGTGGCTGTGGGCTGGCTGGGGACACAGTCCTGGCTCTGCAGCACTTTGTTCCTGTCTCCAGGACCGGGAGCCCCTTTATAATCACCTGGGCTGCTAAGTCAGTGCACAGTTCAATTTCCTTTCACAGTCAGAAAGGTACGGCTCCCACAGAGGTAGCAGTAAGTCAGGGTTTTCGTATTTTGATAAAGAAATAGCCTTCGGCAGCCTGTTTTTGTAGGTAGATCCGCCCCCTAGGCACCGACTACCTGTGAAATGCTGCCAGGCTCTGAAGGTAGAATGCTGGTTCCCGCTAATTGGAGCCTGGCCTTATGGGGCGTGTGGGCACATTCTCTATGTCTCCCACTAGTCACTGGTTGAGTCTGACAAGTAGTAAGGAAGACCACAGAGGAAGCAGATAATTAGGTCACGTGATGCAAAGCGGCACGTGTGGACTGAGGTAATGACAGGTCTTCTGTGGCCCTGTGTGGTTATAAAAGGGGCCTAGGTCTAGGAATTTACTCACGGATTCCAGCCGCCACTGTGTGACCAAGCTTTCTATGTGACCGTGGGCAAGGGCCTTCCCCTCTCTGAGTCTCAGTTCCTCTGTATCATAACAGAGCTGTTTGGAGTATTGAAGAAACCTAAGTATGTGACTTTGTGCAACGCTGGGTACCTAGAAGGTACTGAATAAATGACGGAATTATTTCCATTAAATGACAGCCAACAATCATGGTCATTCTCCGAAGAAGGAGAGACATGTGTGTCTCCTCCTTTTCCCTACGCAAATGCTAAGGCCTTGAAAATAAAGATTTATAATGATGATGTTGAGACGACTTTCACTGTGAATGGCCTGGTTATAATCAGGTTGCCTTCCCTGGGGTAATCAAACACAATTGCAGAAGCAAAAACAGTGCGGCAGACAATTCCCAAGAAAAATCAGAGGCGTTGAAGGCTGAAGCTGTGTTCTTTGCGGAGAGGGCAAAGGAAGATACAGGGGCTGTACTACCAACAAGAAAGGGGGCCTTGAGAAAGCGTCTTTTGGAAGGTCCCCCTATGACTCCTCTCAGGGTGGTGCCACCCAGCCCGCTGGCCCCCTTGTCCCCTGGAGGACCTCTAGTGAAGGGGAGCTGCACCTTTGTGGCAAAATTAATAAAATTAAATTAAACAGCTCACCGGGGAACCGTCTAATGCTTCCTGTGCTCGGCAGTGATGGCGATGAGATTATTTCACATCTTTCTTTATTAGAAAAGTTCCCAGTTGTATAAAAAATGAGCTCCATTATGGGGAGGCACACATGGCTAACATTCTAATTCCACATGCCGCCGCTGTGGGTGGCCATTTATTTTGGGAGGACACGTAGATGTGGCCACCCGACGAGAGCACCATCAATCTCAGGCTGGGAGAGGGACCAATTAGAGCCTGGGAAACTTTTGGTCCAGTTCACACAGCAGAGAGGAAATCCTATTAGTACTAATCACGGCCGTTTATTGTGCACCTGGGGTGTACCCGCACCGGGCTAGATGCTTTGAATGCATTATCCGGTTGTACAGAGGAACCGGAAGGCTCAGGGGAGTTGCTCAAGGATACACACACAGCCCGAGCAGGAATCAAACGCAGGTCACACTTTCCAGCGGGTACACTGCCTCAGACGTGCACGAAGGGCTCTTTGAGAATTCAGAAGGGGACTCAGGCCACAGAGAACAAAGAGAGCGAGGCCTCCCCTAGGGAACTAGTGGGAGGCTGTTTTCCACATTAGAGAGTTGCTAGAGTTCTTAGCTGAGATCTTGGCTGTTGAGGGCACAAAGGAAGCCTGGTTTTCTGGGTTCTAGTTGTGTGATGTTGGACAAGTCATTGTAATATGTCTGTATCTGTTGTAGGCGTATTTTCTAGTCTTTACTACCATCTCAGCTATGGGACTCTAAGGGACAGCTATGGAAAAATCAATTACCCTCTTTGGATCTTGGTTGCCTCATGTGTAAATGAACTTTCTTTGCTAAAGGGCAGGGGACTTAAGAAAGCCTGAGCTGTGTTGGTCTGGGGATGTTCCGTGGTTTTCACAATGTTAGGAACATTTAGTTCAGTTCTGTGGTTCGCTTTAGCTCAGCAAATACCTCCTGAGCACCTGTGGACTGCGAGGTGCTGGGGTGAAAGCCAGGGCTAGTTCATTAGCTTTCCCTCTGCCTGTCACCTTCCCTTCTCAAGCTGGGGGGAGAAGAAACTGGGCAGTCGGGCCCCAGGGCGGATGCCACACTCTACAGAAACATGGAGACAAGGCAGAGGAGCTGGCTCAGGGCATCCACATACTAAAAAGCACTCAGAATGCCAGACCATGATGCCAGCGCCCTGGCAATGACAGCGAGGGTGAGGCCATTTTGCTCATTTAGGGAGGGTAACTCTGCCTGGAAAGAGTGGAGAAGGTGGCTTAGGTTCTAAATAGCTGAGCTGAATTTTGGGTCATATGAGCAATAGTAATAACAATAATTGTAACAATGGGGCAGGGAACCTACCTAATGGGTACAATGAACACTATTCGGGTGATGGGCACACTTATAGCCCTGACTCAAGCATTACAAAAGTAATGTAACCCAAAACATTTGTACCCCCTTAATATTTTGAGATAAAAAATTGTAATAATTATAGCAAAACAACAAGAGTAACTATCATTGAGCACTTATTATTTTATTTTATTTTTTTGAGCACTTATTATTTTATGTGCCAGACTCTGTATAAGATACTTTATATATTACTTCTAGTCCTTGTAGCCATTTGTAAAATTGGTTTTATCTTCCCCATTTTATGAATAATGGAATTGAGGCTCTAAGATTCTTGACTTGCTGAAGTTCACTCAGGGAACAACATATGATGGAAATTCAACTCAGACCTGACTAGCACCAAAGCCAGCCATCTTTCCGCAAGTAAAAACTGGAAAGATATACAGGAGCCTCTTATGGCACGTGGTTCCCTGCTTTAGTTCCCCTGTTTTGCAGATGAGAAAACTGAGCTCTCTGTTTCCAGAACAGAACCCAGTTCTCCAGAGTCCCGACCTCCTTTCCCCGCAGGACACAGCTGCCTGCCGAGGCCTTGCTCACCCGCAGCCGGCGCCCGAAGACGGTGACCTGGCCCCGGGCCTGCTCCTTGCGCTGCCGCCACTCCACCAGGTTGAGGCCGTTGTCGATGGGCAGGGTGACGTTCCTCTTGCCCACGGTGGGGTTGACGGTGCCCGCCAGCAGGTGGGGCTCGGTCTGCAGTGCCACCTCCATGCCGTTGGCCAGCAGCAGCCGCAGGGAGCCGTCAGCCCCGATATAGTAGCTGTTCCGGACTTGGTCTGAGGGGAGGAGAGGCACAGACTGCTCAGAGGGAGCAAGGACAGAGCGGGTGTGTGGAGAGCAGAGGCGGTTTTCATTTTCTAACTAAAGAAGCAGTACATTATTATTAAAGACAACTAGGAAAATATACAGAGAAGGTCATCTCCAACCTCAACACCCAAAGAAAACCATTGTAAATGCTTTGTATATTTGTAGATTTTAGGCTATTTCCAAATGCAAGTACAGGTTAAAATAGTTGCTTATAGAGTTTTGCACCGATCATTGTATTATATAATGTTATTCAATGTTTTTCATAAACATTTTTCTTAATGACTGTACAGTATTCCACTGTATGGAAGTACTATAATTTATTTAACCAAGCCTCAAATAGATACTCAGTTTGCTTCCACTTTTTCACAATTATAAGTCATACTGCAAATGCAGTTTAAGCAGTATGTTAAGTGAAAGAAATCATATGCAAAAGGCCACATATTGTGCGAGTCCATTTATATGAAAAGTCCAGAATAGGCAAATCCATAGAGACAGACAGCAAATCGGTGGTTGCTAGAGGCTAGGGACAGGGGAGAATGTGGAGTGACTGCTAATGGGTATAGGATTTCTTTTGGGGGTGATAAAAATGTTCTGGAATTAGACAGTGGTTATGATTGTACAGCTTTGTAAATATACTAAAAGTCATTGAACTGTACACTTTAAAAGTAAATTTTATGGTATGTGAATTATATCTCAATTAAAAAATACAATTTTTGGATAAATCAATGTTTTCATTTTAGATTTTTAAATCAAAATAGATTCCTAAAAGTAGGACTACTAGAGCACAGGGTTGAACATTTTTAAGGCTCTTGATATACATGAGGGTAACAATGTTCTTTACGACAAAGTTAAAAATAATTCTGACACAAATCACTGACAGAATGACAAATATATACATTAATATATTTTAAATCATTGTCATACATATATGTGATACATATATTGTCGTATGTGTGTATATGTCATGTATACATATATATGACAATGATTTAAAAAGAGGTCTGATTTGAAATTTTAAATTTGATTAAAACATTTTAATTTAGATCTTTAGCCAAAAGAAACGTCTGGAGGGGAAAAAAGTAAATTTCAGCTGTAAAATGCACACCAAGCTCTTTTCTAAAAGTGGAAACAATCATCTCCGGGTTTGTGCTGCATTCTCCTGACCCCTGCCCTTCCTCAGCTGTTCCCGCTGTCTGCACTGCCCCTCTCTTCAGTAAGTGCTAGCTTCAATCTTTCCTTCAAGGCTCTGCTCAGATGTCCTTTCTTCCTAGAAGCTCCCCCCATTCCTGTGGTCAGATGAACGCTTCCTCTGCTGTACACTCCTCAGCTCTGCGTGGGCCTCCTCATGGTCTTGCAGCTGAGGGGTGCAGGGTTCACCTCTCTGTTAACGCACACACTCTCACACATGTAAGTGCTTGCGACGAGAGGCCTTATTGCACAGAGATGAAGAGCCTGCATCCTGCAGCCAGGCTACCTGGGTTCAAGTTCCAGCTCTGCTACTGCCATGCTGTAAGACCTTGGCCGAGTTCTTAACCAGTCGTGCCTCTGTTGCTTCATCAGTGTACTGGGGACAGTAGCTACACGCTTGCCTCACAAGGTGCTCTGAGCATCAAGGAGGTAACGGACATGAAAAGCTGAGAACAGTGCTAGCATACAGTGTTATGCAAAGGCTAGTGTTTTATGTGCCAGTCGTGGTCACATGTGTCTCCTATTGTCTCCTCTACCACCGCCCCTCCATTTCTCTCTCTCTCACACACGCACACACACGTCACAGTGAACTTTTCCAGCACTGATCATGGTCCTCCAGCAGCTCCCCGTGGCCTTTAGATCAGCAGTTAAGAGAGTGGGTTCTAAAGTCTGTTGGTCTGGGTCCACATGCCCTGTCGGGTGTGTGATTTGGGCAAGATAATTAGCCTCTCAGAGCCTCTCATTGCTTTCATTTGGAAAATAGAGATATTAATAATACCTATGTCACAGGCTTCTGAGGTACGACCTGAGATACTGCTTAATAAGACTATCGATGGGGGGGAGCAAATCAACAACTAAAGGACACGGGGAGCACTAAGGGGGGGAAGGGCATGCCTTTAACCCGCACTTGGGTGAGGCAAAGACATAAAGTGTAACTGTAGTGTGCGTACCCTCACAATACCCTGGAATAATAATAAAAAAAAAGACTATCGATGTAAAATGCCAAAAATCATACTTTGTAGTTAATAAGTGCTCCAAAAATATTACATCATTACAATTCTATGTGCTCAGTAAATATTTGCTGGATTGAACTAGATATGTTTCAGGCTATGTCCAGCAATAAAGAAGTAGTTTCTGTAGGAAACTGTCACTGAATCATCCCTGCTAGGGTGGCATCGAGTTGGCCCCTCTTTCTCCACTCCCTCCCCACTCCATCTTTCTCCTTTTCTCTCTCATCAACACGAAATTCTAAAATCTGCCTCCAACTTGCTATGCATTTCTTCCTTTGAACAGTGAAGAAGCTTGTGTCAATTTGTCTTTGAAAGCAGCTCCTTGCTGAATCCACCCGTGTCCACTAACGGAGACTTGGGAGGGAGCAGCCTCTGTGGAGGTCCCCGCTTCATGTGGGCTGTGACTTCCCAAGGCCGCTGCTCATTAGTAGCTACTTCTTATTACTTCCCATAGTTTAGATGTAAGATGAAACCAAAAGAGCTTTTCACAAAGACTCGACTGAGGCTGCAAAACTGAGCATCTGAGCCTGGTACTCGAGAAGCTTGGCAGAGGCACCAAAGAGGAGAAACAGGTACCTCCTTCCCTGGATTCCAAGATGCGCTTTTTCTTTTCACATTTTAAAGTTTCTGAAATTGGAATGTGTCCATGTATGTCTTTTGAGCACTGTGACTTTTTTCCCTCTGCCTGAAAAGTTGTTATTAAATTGATGGTGCATTTTAAAACTGAGGAATGTGGCATTTTTGAATTTTAAAAAGTTGCCCAAATATAAGAAAGCCCGCACCGACCTTTGAGAAAAATAGTCCAGCCAGTTTAGCAGTATGGAATGGATGGATGAGACAATTCTTAATCACAGGGAAGAAAACAGACCCGAAGGCCTGAAGGCCTAGATGTCTGAGTCCCTGGCAGCCCTGCAGTCCTTGGTCAGGAGAATCCTGGCTGGCCCAGAAGGGGCACCTTCTCTTGGAAATAACCGAGTCAGAGCATAAGTACTTGGGGTGTGTCCCAACCCACCATTGAAGGTGGTTGGGCGGGGTGGGGAAGGAATTCCAGGGTTTGGTTTCTCTTTCTTTGACTGAGAACCTTAATTGTTCTTTGAGCTCACTGAAAGGCAAAAGACTACATTTGGAATAAAAGTGCTTGTAAGAATGTACAGACATTTGTTTTCTTATGGTAAGTTAAGCTGCTTGCTAATTAACTACTTATTTAATACAAGTACTTACTGAGCAATACTATATGCCTGGCCCGTGCTAGTCACTTTACATATATTGTCTAAAGAGATCGTCTGAGTAACCCTATGGGGCAGGTATTGTAAGTCAGCCCCATTTCTCAGACCCAGCAACTGAGGCTCAGAGAACAGGAATGACTCCACCCAGTTCACACAGGTAGGAACTGGCACGGGGCTCTGGTCTGTCCACCCCAGAATCCCTGCTCTTGCCACTGCCCACATCACTCAACACAGCTTCAACTGGCTTTCTTTTCCTGGAGGAGAAAACCGAGGGCCACAGTGGATGAGGTGGACTGGAACTTGGGCCCCTGAGTGTCCGCGAGAGGCTCCTTTTACAACTTTACAGTTGAAACCTTTGGGCATATAGACAGCCATCTGGGGGGCGGGGTGGAAATCAGGTGAGGTTTTCCCTGGTGATGGCTTCTTTCTTTTCAAGCTTTCTAAAGCCAACAAAGCTGCACGCACCCCCTGACACACCACATCCCATGAGAACTGAGGCAGACAATTCACAGTAAGATTTCATCATTGTGATTTACCTAAAGCTAAAAGACCACCCCACACCAGGATGACTTGACAATGCAGAGAAGGGTCTCTTGTCTATGGAGTCCTAGCAGAGGCACCAGCCTTCTCACCTGGGCTTCAGGGAGGATTTCTCCATGCCCAAACGCCTTTCATAACTAGTTGCAATTATTCTTGTCCTTTGTCCTCGCCTGCACCAGTGGGAGCATAGTCTTTTAATCTGGGAGCCATTAGCATGGCAGAATAGCGAGGTCACCTGGATTAGCAGCTAACAGATTCTTCACTCTTTGTTCTAATGATAATAGGATGGGACAATGAAATACTGTTCTGAAGATTCTGGGAGAGAATTTACTGGATTCGGGCTGGTATGTTTTGCAAACTAGGTGGGGATACAGAGAGAAACCAGTTGTGATGCTTTGCTGTTCTTGGGCAGCTCTGACAGTAGCTTGTTTCCTGTATCATCCATCTCCAAAGGGGTCTTCCCACCCCTCTGCCTCAGTTTCCCCAGGCCCCTACCTCGCTTACCTTGCAGTAGTGTATAGAAGGCACCTGAGGCAGACAGGTTGGTGGTTATGGTGACATCGTCCTTGCTTGAGGTCTCTACCTGGACATGCACTGAACTGTCTGTGTCACTTCGGAAACTGCTCACCTGGCCGGTAGGGAAGGTCACATTTGTCAGGCGGCCAAAGCTGTCATACCTGGAAACCAAAGAGGGGGCACTGAGTAACAGAAATATAATGACACTATGGCTTGAACTTGGCACGTTCTACCTCATGCCACAGTTTTGTGTGTTCTGCTTTTCTTTCTGGTCGTGTCTTCCCCATCTCCTTGTGCAGGACCGTAGATTTTGGAATATGACTCCATCTGCTGATATCCTACTGCAGGAAAATGACTGACCTCTCTGAGTCTTCCTTTCTTAATCCAAACAGTGGAGATGGTACCACTGCCCTGCCCCCTGCCCAGGACTACCACGGAGGACGTGGGAAAGTGCCTGGCAGCTATAAACTAGAATTCACTTGGAAGGGCTGGGATGATCATGGCTGTGATGAGACAGCTGACCCAGGATCTTAGAACTGGGGGACTCCCCAGAATTGATATAGTCAAACTCAATGCTTGAATATCTTCTGCAAAATCATGAAGAGCTAGTTTTACAGGTTTTTCCTGAAAAATGCTAGAAATGGGAACCATTACTCAGGGGATTCCCAAAAGATACAGATCCTGGGAAAAGGGGACTCAGAATTCAAACCAGGACTCAGGTCACTAAGACTTGCAAGCCTCCCCATCTAGATTTCACATCTGGCACTATGCGTCTATGTATCTGCAACTCTCAGAACCCACAGCTTTGGTCTGGTGTGGTCTTTCTAAAGAATCATAATTGAATCTTAATTCTCTTTACCATTCTTCTGATAATAATAAAAGAAATATCTACCATGATTGAGCACCTCTAATGTACTAGGCATGGTGCTAGTTACTTTTCGCACATTTTTATTTAATCCTCATTTAATACATTTTTCTTTTAATCCTCATTTAATCCAGTCTAAAAGGTATGTATTATCTCCTTTTTGGAGGATCAGAAATTGAGGCTCAGAAAAGTGAAGTCATCTGCTCAAGGTCACAGAGTTAATAAGTGTGACAGAATCAAAATTCGATTTTAAATCTACTTGCTTCCAAGCCACCACCTGCCTCTCTGTCTTCAATGAACATTTCTACACCATCCATTTGCAAGTATCCATTGCTTGCCCGCCTCCCTGCTGCAGATGTAGCTGGAAGAAGGCAGGAGTGGGCTATTAACATTTTAATTATTGGTTTTAATTAGGGGAGGCTGAAGTGTAAAAAGGCAGGCTTAAATAGCCTTTTTGCACTTGTGCGTGAATGGGGGAAAGTTCTTCATCTACATGTCAATATTTCTGACTTCCACTCCTGTGCAAGGCTGCAGCATGGATTCAGCTGGACGTGTCTCCCCCATGTACTTTGAGTCTCCCTATTGGACTCTTTTTTTTTCTTTTTTATTGTTTTGCTTTTACTTCTGGAGTACGGTTGGCCTCCAAGTCCCTGTGAGGGTTTTAACAATGGGGGAATGAAAGGCCAGATAGGTCAGCTCCATCCTGACTCTTCCTGTGATTCCTTCTGCTGGGCCTAGCTTCCTGCTGGGACTCCTGGCTCTGCAGCTTGTGTGGTTTCAGCTGAGACTTGGTGGGTGAGACTAGGCAGGCCTTTGCTGAGCAACTTTCTGCCCAGGACCAGACACTTGGGTGCTGCACTCCAGATCCTGCCATTTGCCAGCTCTTTCTGTACCTGTGCCCGGCACGGATCGTGGCACTCTTCACACTGAATGTAACAGGCCCTGTCACACTCTGCCCAGAGGAGGCTCTGGTAAAGGTCTTTTGAATGAATGACCCCAGTCCTTGGGTAAGACCAATTCTTGGGGAAGGGCCCAGGGCCTTTGGGAAAGTTGAATCTCTCCATTGTGGAGGCCCAAGGAAGGGGAATGAAGCCCTTTCCAGGATGGCAGGCAACGTAGTGGTCTCTCCTACGCTGCCTAGGCTGGGCTTGGCAAGGCAAGGCTGTGGAGCGGTATTGGGGGCTCTACTACAGGCAGTTAGGGGCTTTGACATCCTGTTTCCTGTCATGATTTCTCCTTTCTCTTCTTTAGTACTGAGCCAGGTTCTTCCAGGAGAAGGTCAGTCTGGCCTAGGGAGGCTGAAGCCTGGACTAGGTGGTCACAGGTGGAGTGCCCCTCAGAGCTGGATGAGTGAAAGGACGGCATTGCTGATAAACTATCTAACAGAGAAAAAAAGGGAGAAAAATCACAGCACACAACTGTCCCTTTGTTTGCTTAACCACCTGTGGCTTAACTTGTTTTTTTCAGGAGGCTGTTTTACAGAACTGGAACAGTACTGAGCAGACAGAAAAGGGCATGTAGCTTCCCTCTGCATCTGCCCAAGCACATTCTGAGAAGCCTGATAAAGCCAGTCTAGCAGAGAAGTAAAAACACAAATTGCCTCCTGTTACCATTTTACAACAATAACTGCTCTATCCTTTATCCAAATAAAAAGCCTAAATCCCTTATTCTCGGGGCTGGCACCTTTTTCTTTCTTTCATGCTATGCCCTTTTCTCTCTTGGAAAGTAAAATAAACTACTTTTTAAAAAACCTATCCTAATCTTTGTGTCGAGAATTCTTTCTCATCCTGCTTTACAAGTTCCCACCCTAACAGTGAGGAAGCAGTTCTGAGATGTATGTCCTAAGGCCTCTCTCACCTGGAGACACTCCCTCAGAACTCTGCTCCCATCAAGTTTAAGAGAGGCTGGAGTTCATTTTTAACCCTTTATGGGCACTGAAAATTTGAACAGGAAGGAAAGTTCCAAAATGTGTCCAGTGGTTATTGGTGGGAAGTAGAATTACAGGTGATTTTAATTGCTTATATATATATGCATTTTATATATCTATGATTTTCTATAATAAACACGGATTATTTTCATAATCAGTAAACTACTGTCTAAGTAATACCATGAGTTCATGAGCATGGCCATCTTGGGGAAGTTGACCGTTTAAATTACTGGCATTCCTAGGAGAGTCTCACTTATAAGACAAGCTGCTAATAGCAATTTCCAGGCCTTTTCAGCAAAGTATTACTAGGGCATCCCAAGTTTCTGAGCTAAAAAGCAGGACTCCAGGAACTGGTCTTGCCCTGGTCATCTTAACTGTGTCTGTGGTTCATGATTACACGGAGTCCTGTCAGATCCTGAGTCATTTTTTAAATCAACAGGAAGATCTACTCTAGTCCAACAGTTTTATGGGATGGGGATGCTGTTCTAGTCTGATTCTTTGAACATCTGTTACCCCTCTACATACTCTTTATTAAAATGAGAGTATTCACTCAGACTATCTAATCTCCTGACCTAACCACATAAAAAAAGATTTTATGGCTGCATGTGGTGATTCACGCCTGTAATCCTAGCACTTTGGGAGGCTGAGGTGGTAGGATTGAGTGAGCCCGGGAGTTTGAGACCAGGCTGAACAATACAGCGTGATCTTATTTCTGGCCATGGTAGCATGTGCCTATAGTCCCAGCTACTTAGGAGGCTGAGGCAGGAAGATTGCTTGAGCCCAGGAGTTTGAGGTTACGGTGAGCTATGATGATGCCACTGTATTCTAGCCCAGGCAACAGAGTGAGACTGTCTCAAAAACAAAACAAAAAACCATTATGCCATGCAAGACACTTAAAAAGTAGCGTTGGAGTCTTACAGATAAGAATTGACAGAGAGATTATTAACTAGGGGTCAGATAGCACTTCAATACCACTTCTAACAAGGCCTTGTTCAAATGCCACCTCATAATGCCCTCCCTGGTCTCTCCCACTGATACCCTGTGCACACAGATCTACCCTACAATGCCTCCCCTGCATTGCAGTGCTGATGTACAAATTGTCTGTCTCTTCAGACTGTGAGTGCTTAAGGTTAGAACAGGTCTGTGGAGTTGGATCTCCAGGCTGGGAGCCTGGGTTCACACTGCCTGGGTTCTGCCACCTGCCAGCAGCATGACCTTGGAGGACTGGCTCTCAGTTTATATCTGCTTCCCCAGCATTGGGACTGCCATAGAGAAGACAGGCAGGGAATGTTGGCTGAACAAATAAATAAAGGCAGGATTGGATGTGCAAGGCCTCTTTCCTGCTCCGTGGGAGAGGAGAGACCGTGATTCATTCACATACTAGCTCTTGCAGGACTTGGCAGAAGGTGGACATACAGTAGGTACATGATAAACATCTACTGAATGCACAGATATGGAAACAGCACTCACTAAATGATGCTTTAGCAATCTCCCCAGAATTTTAGTCTTGAAGACGGCAAGAGGCTTTATAGAAAGGCAGACAATTGCAATTATTATTGAAGGTAGCCTGTGATGCATAATTAAATTGAGTCTGAAGAAGAGACAATGAAAAGGCCCCATGCCATCAAGATCTGGTTTTCATTTTATACGAGATGGTCCAAAAAACAGTAATTTCCACTCCTCACATTTTCCATTAGAAAGACTAAATGTCTTAATTAAATGAACATCAAATAGAACAACCAATTTATAAAATTTTCTTGTCTCCTATTCATTCATTTCTGTACCTTCCAGAGCTTGAGAAGTGCCACTGCATCTCTCTGCTGCTTGATCAATACCTGTGATTATCCCATCAGAACCCTGTCCCTTCTGACTCTGCAGGGGAAGAACTGGAGCTGCCCATCTCTGGACCCTGCACACCTTTGCCCGTGGGCCACCTCTGCAGAACCCTTTCTGCTCCACTGCAGAGCTGCTAAGAGCTGCCCAACAAGATGCAGGGACCTGGAAGGGGCTCCAAGTGGCTGCCTCACACCCTGGCCCTGTGATTGTGTGGCTTCTGGCGTTTGTCATGGCAAATTTTCTTTCTTTCTAACCAAGAGAAATAGAAGGAACAGTTGGTATGGAGAGGTCTCTGGAGCCAGATGATCTGGGCTTTGAATCCAGGCCCCACACTTGCCAGCAGTGTGATCTTGGAGGACTGGCACTTGGTTCTGCGTTCCTCCTCACCTTCAAGCTCCCACCACAAATATTTTTGCAGGCATGTTATATAACAACCTCGTTAACTCTCTGTTTCCCCCTCCATAAATGAGGGTAGTAAATACCTATCTCATAGAGACACTGTGAAGACCAAAAAAGGTAAGTATTTAAAATGAAGTGCCAACTTCTTATCAGGGCCTTCGGGACCCCAAGAGACTGTCCTTACTGGAATGTCAACCCCCTGAGGGCAGGAACTTCACTGGGTCTCTGCTGTATGCCCATAACTCAGAGGATCTGGCATATAGGAGATGCTTAATAATGTGAATGAATGGATGCTGGCCGCATGGCCTGGCTCCTGCCTGCCTCTCTTTCTGATTTCACCTTGAACCTCACTTCTCCATATGTTCTGCGTTTCCCTGCATCTGCCTCTGGTTCCCAAACGTGCCAAACTCAATGCATGCTGGAGGCGCTCAACACTCATGTTCCCTTTGCAGGAGTGCCCTTCCCTCCGAAGTTGGTGTGACTCGTCCCTTTCATCAGTCACATTTTGGTTCCAGTGTTACCACTTCAGTGGGGTCTTCCCTGAACACTGCATTATCTTACTGCGTTGTCTTTGCTACGCTTATTATCTTGTTTACTTGTTTGCTGTCTGTCTCCCCCTAGTAGGCTAAGCTCCAGAGGCACAGGGGCCTTGTCTGTGTTCTCAGTGCCCAGAGGAGGACTCAGCATGCAGAAGGTACCCAGTACATATTTATTGAACAAATGAATAAATATATAAATAAATAGTAGATATTGCTGAATTTTCAAGCCACTGACTGAGAGCAACTAAGAACTTCATCCGTTTTTCCTCTGCCCTCCGTATGAGGAGGGGAAAGCTCGCTAATACTCCCACAGCACCTTTTAGGTACCGGCCACCATGCTCATAACCATCTTTCGAGTAGTAGGCATTACTCTTGTCATTTCACAAATGGCGAAGGAGAGGCTCAGAGAGGATCAGTAACTTGCCTAAGATCACACAGCTAGTAGAGAAATACAGATTCAAAGTCAGGTCTGTCTGATCTCAAAGAACATATTATTTTATCAAGCTTCCCATAAAAAAGATACTGTTTCAAGTCAAAACCTCTGTGTTCATCACTGTGTTAAAGAAAACGTGGTGTCTGGAAGCCTCAAGTGGGTCAAGAAGTCTGACAGTTTTCCCTTCAGGGGGCTTTGCTTTGCCATCACGGCACTGGACTCTGCGGCGATGCCAGGTCCCCATTTGGGGGTACAACAGAGATCACCAGATGACCGCTTTTCTTTACTTCCTTCCACTGACTTTCTTCCACTCCATTTGTCCAAAGCATCTTTGGAGCACAGCGAAAGAAAACATATAAAAGATTCATATTGTTGCTGTGAACTTGGCTCTCAGAAGAGGATTGCTAAAGGGTATCTTCACGCACACCGCGAGGCTTTCTTCTTCACACTCAATACTTCATCTCAAGCCACTTACTATGCACAGCTGGAAAGGAAAATGCCAAATCGCCTCTGTGGTACTCAACTCTTGCTGACCTTAGCTTCTTGGTCAAAACATAAAGATCCGTTTTTATGGCTTTGAGCTGGGATTGTTCCAAACAACGCCATCATCAACAAGGAGAAGTGGACGCTGCATGGTCTGTGAATAATTAGAGTCCCCAGCCCACGCACGCTGACAGTCCCCTGGCTCAGGCCACTGTCACAGACGGCATCACTGCATCATTCGCTACTCCAAAACAGGGTCGGAGCCAGGGCGCTTTGTGGCTTCTGCAGTAAAAACCTGCACTTGCTTCCCATTTCAGACGAGTGAAGTCCAGGCTTTAGGACCCTCAAGATCTTGTCCACTCTGCCCTGCTGTACTTGAGGCAGTGCCTCTGGGGGAAAGTGCTTAGGATTCGGGCAGACCTGGGACTGAACCCTGGCTCGCCACTCACGTCTAACACGTCTCGCGGCTGCTTGGTCTCTGTGCTCGTTATTCTCTGTTTCCCCCCCAGATCCATTCTCTGCCCTTGTCTGTGCCCAGAGCAGCCGAGTCCTGCAGGCTGTATCCCTGGGGCACCTTGCTGGCTCGCTTCTGGTTGGGTCGAATCAGGGGTAGGCACTGGTGAGACAGCGGAGTTCAGAAGTTTCTCCTCACCCCCTCTCTCCTCCAGTGCTGAATCTCTAGTGCACGCTGCGCCTATCCTGATTACGCTTCAACCAGGTGGCTTCTCCTCTCCGGTCATACCCCCCACCAGGCTTCAGTCACAAGATCCTGCAGTTCCCCCACCTTGCCCCGCAGGCTGGAGGTAATGGCTGTTAACTGTTCTTAGTGCCTCAGCACCATGTCTGGGTCCCTTATTCCTGACTACACCTCCATAACATGTCTTCATTTGAAAGGTATTTTTGCTGAGCATAATATCTGAGTGGATAGGTTTTTGGTTTTATTTTTTCTTTCAGCACTGCTGTCTTCTAGCTTGCATGCTTTCAGTGAGAAGTCTGCTGTAATTCTTACCTTTGTTCCTCTTATAAAATGCCTTTTTCTCCTAGCTGCTTTCAAGATTTTCTCTTTTTCTTTTGTATTCAGCCCTTGAATATGATATGCCTAGAAATGTGTGTGTGTGTGTGTGTGTGTGTATGTGTGTGTGTGTGTGTGTGTGTGTGTTTATTCTGTTGGGTGTTTTCTAAGCTTTTTGGATCTGTGGTTTGGGGTCCACTATTAACTATGGATAATTCTCTGCCATTATTTCCTCAAATATTTCTTCTGTCCTGTTTTTTCCCTCTTGTCCTAGGATTCCAATTATAGGTATGTCAGACCATTCGATATAGTCCCACAGCTCTCGAATGCCCTGTTCTGTATTATTTTCCCCACTCTTTTTTTCTCGGTGTGTTTTAGTTGGGTAATTTCTATTGACCTGTCTTCTTTCCTCTGCTTTGTCAAGCTGTGTTGTCAGGAGCGAGGAGCCCATCAAAGGCTTTCCTTGTCTCTACAACTGCGGTTTTCATTTCTAGTGTTTCTATTTGATTCTTTCTCATAGTTCCATCTCTCTGCCGAAACGATCCATCTGATCTTACACATTGTTCACCTTTCCCATTAGAGCCTTTAATATAATTATAGTTATTTTCAATTCCCTGAAAGATAGTTTCAACATGTGTCATGTCTGAATGTGGCTCTGGTGACTTCTTGTCTGTTGGGAATGTGCTTTTTCGAGCCCTTCGGTATGTTCAGTCGAACGCGTGACGTCTGGTGTAGCACGGTAGAGACTGGGCAACGGGCGCAGGCCTGGACTTTGGTGAGGGGGTTCAAGTTAATTTAGGTGGGATTTGGGCCGTCTCTGCAGTTTGTTGCTATGGTGAGCCTTAGTGCATCACAGGCTTTAAATGCGTCTAGCAATTCCTTGTGTTTAGGATGCGAAACTGGTTTGCCAGAGGTTCTGTTCTCCGAGTCTGCTCCACCCTTTGCCTTGTGTCCTCCCTTTGCGCTCTGCCCCAGAGAGGGTCTCTCCACTTTCCACGCTCTCGCCCCTGCTCCCCCGCCCCCAGAAGCATCCTGCTCCTCGCTGCTGCTTTAGCCCTTCAGCTGGCCGTGGCGCTGCTGCAGCGCCCTCTCCTGCTTTGGCTGAGCCTCAGTCTGGGAGTGGGGCCTCTCTGGTGCCCCCGCCTCTGCTCAGGCTGCAGTTGCGGGCTCCTCACGTACTCCTGCTCCTCTCCCAGCTGTTTTTTTTTCTTTCTTTTTCTCCCCTCATTCAGCTGAAAGGGTTTCCCCAGCGCCTAAGCAGGACAGCGTTACCTGCCCTTCTCTTCACAGGTGGAGGCTTTCGTTCCTGATGGGAGAGGCGGCGAGAGGGTCTGGGTGGAGCAGGTGTCTGTGCTCCCCCTCAGCAGCTGCTTTACGCCCCCCACCCCAGGTCTGCCACAAGGGACACTTCCTTAAATCTTTCTCTGCTCTTTCCTGTGGGAAAACTCCTGGTGAGATTTGTGGAGAAAATGCTGAAGAGGATGTGGACTCTCCCCGTTTCTGCAGCCTCCGAGGGCTTCATACTCTCTTACCAGTACACAGTGAGCCCCCACGAGTTCGCCGACCACCCAAGCTGAACTCTTCTTACCTGCGTCTGATTGCATCTACCCCAGGCAAGCTAGTGGTCACATCTTGTCTCTTTCTGCAGGAGTCTGTCGCTCTCGGATTTGGGCTGGTTGGTTGCCCTGTGACCTCAGAGAAGGAGTTCAAGGAAAACTCATGAATTTGCCTTTTGTCTGGCTCATTTTCATGATCAGGTTGGGAAGGATGCACTTTCCAGCTTTTCTATCCCTAAGCGAAACCCACAAGCCAAGTCTGTTCATTTGACCCATTTGACTGAATTCTATGTCCTGTCGGGATCACCAACGGTGCTGGAGCTGAGACTTGAATCTAGCATTCTTCTCACTACAGCATATTTTTTTCTTCCATCTTTATCTCCCTTTCCTCCTGAATTTACATTTCATTCATAAAATCTTTACTGTCTGTCAGCCCTACTAGCTGTCTTGATACAGAGACAAACTAGTAAGGGTCTCGCAGCAGTTAATGTGAGCGTAATTATAGTACAAGCTGTCACAGGGCACTATGGGAGGCCAGAGCCACTTCCCATATGAAACTTGGGGAAGCTGCTGCTCACACCCACCCAGCAAGTCAATTCTGGAAACTGGCTCAGGCTCATCAGGCCATTTACTGAGCCACCAAATGCCATCTGACCAGGAGCCATGTCTGAGAGTACGGATGCCACACGCTGGAGATGAGGATGGCATTTCCGACTCCTTTGAGGTTTTCTACCGGCAGACCTGTGGGCTGAGGGGAGGAAAGTAGCCTTGATTCTCTAGAACTGTGAACTCTTTAAGTCAAATTGCTTTGAAGTGTGTGATGTTATGTTAGATGTATTATTTAATCTCTTAAGAGGATCGATAAAGCCAACTAAAACTTGTTTCAATAATAGCCCATGTCACAGGCAAGCCTGGGCTGTTTTTAAAAAAATATTATTAATAGAATATTTGGGTTGGAATCCACTAAGCCAGTGGTCCCCAACCTTTTTGGCACCAGGGACCAGTTTCATGGAAGACAATTTTTCCATGGACCGGGGTGGGGGTTGGGGGCCAGGTAGGAAAGTGGGGAGGCGGAGCTCAGGCCGTGATGCACGGCCGGTGGGTTGGGGACTGCAGCAGTAAGCTACCTAATGGAGCTACAGGTGGAAAATTCACTGGAGCAAAATGGTTCATTGGCAAAATCTGTCCCAATCCTTATTAAGACACACCATAATGATAAATACACCACACCCTTACTTCTACAGAGCCTCTAGTTTTCAAAGTATTTTTATTTTTGGTATTTATTTAGCTTTTGATCCTCATGATGCCCCATAAATGGGGTTATTTCTGTCTGGTTGAGACCAGGGTCTGGAAGCCAGCCGGCCTGACCCTGAGTCACACAGCTAACATCTTGTGAAAACAGCTATCCGGCACCCTTGCTTGTTCCCAGGATGAGGTGAACCATCTTGCCTCAGCCCACTCTAAATGCCATCTTCCAGCCCGTTTTGGATATTCTCAGGGACCTGACTTCTTTCCTGGTTCATATCTTGACCTCTCACACTTGACACTTGATTCTGCTCCTCTTGCCTGACCTCTGATTCCTACCTACCTCAGTTAAAACTTGTGTGTGCTCCTTTGATTAGTTTACTTGCATCTGCTTCTGGGGAATACCTTTCACACCCAAATAACACGCTGCAGTGACTGGTGCTGCCATGAACATTGCTTGAACTAATAGCAGCAGCAGCAGCAGCTATCATTTGAGTACTTAGGATGAGGCAGACATTGAGCTTTCCATATTTTAGCTCATCGAAACTTTGAACCTCAGACTATCCCTATGATGTAGATACTGTTTTAATCCTTTTCATACAGGCAAGTCAGCAAGAACATAGGTGAACCTGGCCAGGGCGGGTGAAAGAACGCAGACCTGCGTTCTGGCTCCGCTACACATTCATTGTGTAATTTTACGCTTGTTACCGAATCTTTCTGTGCCTCAGTTTGTTCACATGTAAAAAATGTGCATGATAATTCCTACCATCTGAGGTTGCTGTGAAAACTAAATGGGAAAGAGCCTGGCACATAGTAGGATCTCAAAAAAAAAACCAAAAAACCTAGTTTCCATTTCTAATTTAGGGCTTTTCTCTTCTATTTCTGGTTTGTGTCAACAAGGATCAGTGCTCCTCCTGGGTACTGTGAAGTTGATTCTTTGGAATTCCAAATGGCATTTTATAAAAAGCGATTATAATAACTTTCCTTCTACATAAAACCTCAACTGTGGCTGTGTATTTCATCAAGGAAAGAGAAGGAGAGATCCTCTCTGACAGAAGTGTAGGGAACGGCCTTAGATTTCAGGGGTGGTAGAGAGAAGCGGTTGCCGTGATGTGCAAGTATTTATTTTGGGATCTGGGGGAGTGACCTTGGGAATTAATTGAGTGCACAGACTTGCTCTGACAAAGAAACCCCTGTACTGGCTAAATAATGTATAAGAGATTTCCATCAAGCAATGGGGAAAATTGAATTATTTAGCGTATTTCCATTTCAATGAGTTAATCAAGATAATTGCTGTTTCCCTGGATCTTTGTCTTTTCTTTGTAATTAACAAGGTCCTTATGTGAAGAAAGGAATTTAGCCAGTGAACTTTGTACAAATTTCTGTGACATTTTTTGTGCAAATTATATTTAAAAATCGATTACAGATCCTTTTCCTTTGGATTCTACTAGGACTGTGAGAAACTGATGCTTGATCAAGCTTGATAAAAACTTCTGGTTCAAGGCGTTAAGTTCATTGGGAATTAACAAACTCAGCTGGGGAGAGAGGCAGGCAGCAGGGCAGAGCTGAAAAAGCATGAGCTCTGGCATCAGACAGACTTGGGTGTGACCCCGGTTCTGCTATGTTCTCACTGTTAAGTGGTGGGCACAGAAGCCTCTCTGAGCCTCAGTTTCTCAATAAAACAGATAATAGCGCCCATCTTCCAGAGCTGTTGTGAGGATTAAATGCAATGATGCAGTTCCTAGCCCTCAGCTGATGCTCAACAAGGCTAGTTCCTGCCCCGTCTCCAGCATCCTTATGTAATGGTGACATATTCAGCAGTCTTAGTTGTCTGGAACATGGCTAAGATCTCAAAGAGACGCTTAAAAATTTAGACAGAAAAAGAGATGTTAGTTCATTCATTAAAATATAGAGGAACACCTCAGACATATATTTGATTTTGGCTAGGATCATAATAAGCTGAACTTCTGGTTCTCTGGCCACACCCCTTAAGAAGCCCTCTACGATCAAGAGCAGGGAAGGGAGCTAGTGAGGTGGGCATTAGGACTGAGACAGATGGTGACACGAGCGCCACCCCGAGGGAGGAAACTGTGCCCTTGAGATCAGGAGCTAATAAAAGGATAGTTTAAATCACTTCGGCCGGGGGCGAAGGGGTCTGTATCCTCATTTCCCCACGTCCTGGAAGCTGTCTTCATACTGCAGCATAATATGCAATTATTGTTGTTCCTTATCAATGACTGACTCATAGAAAGAAAGGTTTCATTATGTCTGTGTTTGAGAAGGGAGGCATGTAACACACTTCATAAGGAATTCCACCCAAATGGTTAAAGTGAAAATTTTTTTGGAACTTGAAGACATGAGCTTGAATTATGTGGAAAATTCACCCACATGGGACTGTTCCTTCTCCCCTTGCCATACTTCTAGACAGTGGTCATATGAAGATGCTAGCACTTCATCAAGTACTTTTCATCTACATCATCTCCCTGTGGTATGCTGGGCAGGTATCCACTGTACCCATTTTACAGATGTGGAAACTGAGGCCTAGAGAGATTAAGTCCATGGTAGAGCTGGATTGAAGTCCAACTCCTCTGACTCCAAAACTCATGCCTTTTTACTATACCATTTCCTTCCTAGGAGAAATCATCTGGAATAAGAACATGCAGAATGTATCATAGGTAATGGTTTGTATCCCAAATCGTGAATTGACAGAATGTATCATAGGTAATGGTTTGTATCCCAAATCGTGAATTGAAATGAAATACACCTCCTAATTCACACCCCATCAGTTTACCTCTGATCCTACAATGCACTTAATGAAACAAAACCATTAAATGGTCTTGTCTGGATACTTACTCGTAAAATGTTGTCCATCCATTTTCATTGCTTTTGGTTGCGAGAAGGCCGGAGTTGCCATGGTATGTCATCATGGCCAACTCGTGTCCTTGTGTGGTCACACTTTTGAGTGCACTGTTGGTGCCCATGGTCAGCCAGTATACCTGGCCATCTGGGACCACCAGCCAGAGGGGCATCCCAGTAGAGTCTCGGCGGACGTTAACCATGTTGCCGTTGTTGTCTGTGATGAGTGTGACATCGCCGTCCCCAGTGTAGGTGAAGTTGTACAGGTAGTCTCCTGTGGGAAGACTCTGGGTGTACAGGTGCTTGCCACTGGTATCAAACAGGTAGAGCTCCTGGTCGATTGGTGAGGACAGCTCATACATGTTCTGGGTGTTGAGGAAAGGCTTGTTCTTTCGGATGAACCGAATTCGGATATTCCCAAGGTCAGCCACGTAGAGCTCCCCATCCGCACACACGGCCAAGGAAGAAGGGGTATTCAGCTTTGCATCCTTGGCATAACCATCGTCTCCAGAGAAACAATCACAGTTGGCATCGTTTTTACAATCACAGCCACTGGGGGCCCCAGCAACGAGTGAGATCTCTCCACTAGTGGTGACCTGCCTGATGCGGTTGATCTTTTTCTCGTCAGTCTCAGCAATATACAGCACCCCATTGTGTGAAACAGCCAAAGCGGTGGCTGACTCCAGGGTTGCATGGATGGCCACCTTGCTCAGCAAGAAGTGGTCAATGCCAGGGACCTGGCAGTGCATGGGCCTCCCGGCGACAATGCGCACCTGGTGATTTTCAGAGATTTGCAGGACCACATTGTTGTCAAGGACATAGAGTGAGTTGTCCATTGGGTTGATGGCTAAGTCTGTGGGCCACTCCAGGCGAACCTGACAATGAAGACACCAACACTCAAATGACTGGCAAGATGCCCACAGTAATCTTCCCACATCCCATACAGCTTGTACCAGCGTCCACACTGCCTTCATGTACAGTCTTGCTTGATCCTCATGCAGCCTGTCATCAACACCGAAGTGTCAGCCCCCTGATCAGAGTGAAACCATGACACAGCTGCCACTGAGACATCTGAGAGTCTCTGTTAGATGGACAAACCATGAAGAAGTGGGTAATGACAACAACAACAACAAAATAGCAGGGAAGTGGACAGACTTTGGAGTCAGATCGGCCTGGGTTCAGCTCCTAGTCCGCCACTTATGACCATGGGCAAGTTACTTTGCCACTCTGAGCCTCAACATTCACATCTGGAAAATAGGAGTGACAACAGTGCAGAGTGCCTGACCCACAGTAAGTGCTCAAACAACGGCAGCTGATGTTCTGTGGGGTGGGAGGGCAGATGGAGTCTGGAGGCAGAAGTGGGAGTTGTTCAGACTCCCACTAAGGCAGACTCTTTGTGAATGGTGGATATGGTGCATGTATGGAAGAGGATTTCTCAGCTTGAGTTCATGGATTAATGAACTGGCTAGGTGCTAGGGATATAAAGACAAAATAACTATGGCCATTGTCTGACATAGTTCTAGACCAGTGATTCTCAAATCTGGCTTCACATTCAAATTACTTGTGGAGATTTTAGAAAATATTGGTATACAAACCCCACCCTTATTCAGTTAAATCAAATCCCCGGGTATGGGGCTCAGGCATTGGCATTACTTTGGAAATTTTCCTGGTGATTCTGGGGTTGAGACTGGATCCTTGCTCCTTACAGTGTGATGATCAGACAGAGCAGTGTTGGGACCGGCAGGCACCGGTCAGAAAGCAGAATGGCAGGTCTTGCCTAGAGCCTCGCATTTCAGCGAAATCCCCAGATGATTTCTGTGCACACTGACACTTGTGAAGCCCTGCTCTAGATAATGGTTTCTGTGTCTCAGAGAAGAGGTCCTCGTGGAAGGGGTGATGGCAGCTGTCTGTGGGCACTAGCAGTTCAGAGGTCCTGTGAGCCACGCTGGGAAACTGGCAGGGATCGTGGTGAGCCTTCAAGTGGCTCCCCGGGATTGCAGTTGGCAGCATCTGAGTGAGGAATGCTGCGTTCAGTGCTGTAGAGGCTGGGTTTTTGAATATGTCACACTGGGAGGTGCTGGCACTAAGGGGAGCCCTTTGCTGACTGTGTCCCTCAGAGGTCCAGCCATGCTGTGTGTGGGCCAGGAGTGCCAACAGGTGCACTTGTGCTGGTTTTTCTACCCCACCTGAAGACTCATCACCCCTACAAAGCCTTGATATTTGGTCCATCTTGGGGCTTACTTAAGCAAGTGTATACCTTTAGAAAAGAAGTTTCTCTTCCAGGAATTTGCTGTTGTACACCATTGTCTGCAAGAGTATTTATCACAGCCATTTTTAATAATGGTAAAAAACTGGAACCAAGGCAAATGCCCAACAACCAAGAATCAGCTAAGTAATAGTACATTAAGGTCACCTATAAGTTAGAATGCTGTGTGTAGTTGTTAAAAGTGATGCTATAGATGGATATTTAATGACATGGGAAAATGTTTGCTACATATTAAGCAAAAAGAACAGGTTATAGGACTATAAGCACAATGTGATACCAACTGGAGAAAAAACTCAAGAAGTTTAGAATAGATTATGGACAAAAAGGAGATTAAAAGTTTAAGGGATATATACCAAAATGTTAACCATCCTGGAATTAAAGGTAATTTTAATTTTCTTCTTTGTGACTTCTAACTTGTATTTTTTTACAATGTAAAGGTGGTAGTTTGCCAGTGTAAAAAGAAACCCCAATAAATCATATACACATGAGATGAGGCCACCTCCATCTGTGCCCTTCAGCCCAGGGCCACTCAGGCTGGGGCAGGCCACCCCTCAGTTCTTCAGAACTCTGTCCTCAGGTCCTGCCTCCTAACGCCTCCTTGTCCCCTCCCTCCTAGTCGGGTCCCTGACCCACAGAGCCAAGGAGCCGCAGCAGAGGGGCCGCGGGGGCTGCTGCTTCCCACGCCCAGCTCTCTGGAGCGCAGCCTCCGGCAGCTTTCAGGCTGCATCAAGAGCACAGTTTGCTCTAAAGTGACAGGGGAATTTTCAATTTCCTAAAACCCATTTCTTGTCAACACTGGCTGCTAAATATTGTATGCCCTCTGGTCCTGTGGCACCTTGGGGAACTGCTTGAAGAGACCTCTCTATCTGTCATTACGGTGGAAAGATGCTCCCTGATGGATGGGGTGGGGAGGGCGAGGGGAGGACGGACGCAGAGCGAGTGCTTTCCTACGCTCTCCCCTCATGCCGAGTGCACAGAGGAGCCCGGGGAGCGGGCAGGGGCGCTGCTCCGGAGTCGGTCGGTCACGCTGCCTGTATGATGATTCTGGACCAGACCAACTACCTAAGCCTCTCCGGTTCTCCTCCCTGTTGGTAATGATAGGCCAAGGCTAAATTTCCCTCACCTGAATGGAGGCACTAGACTTTATAACATCGGAGGTCCTCCGGCTCCCATGTTTTATGGTCCTAGCATGGAACGGAGCTCCCTCTGCCCTGTGCTCCTGAGCACGCTGTGCCTTTATTAAAGCCCTTTGAGCTGCCTTGTCGCGGGAGGTTTGCCTGCACGCATGGACTGTCGGATGAATGAGTGAACGAATGGCCAGGGAATGGCATAGAGAGAGCGACAGACTGGGATCAGGACACCTCATTTTCTGTGCCACTGCCACAATTACCACATGGCAACTTACTCAAGTTTCTTAGACACTGAACTTCTTTCCCCCTAAGTAAAAGGGGGTAACAAATATTACACAGGGTAGTTGTGAGGATCGAATGAGAAAATATACAAGGAGGTTCTTTGTATTCATAGATTATAAAGGGAACTAATGTTTCCATCCTATTCCTTACTAGCAAGTAGGCACTGTGCTAGGCAATTTATGTACGTGATTTCATTAAAAACATTCTTTTCTGCATCCCTGATGGAACCTGGCACAGGGCTCTACATTTATAAATGCATTTTATTTTACCAAGCCTCAGTTTTCTTATCTATAAAATGGGGTACATAATATCTACCCCATGGGATTATTGTGACTGTGAAATAAGAAAAGAGAAGTCATACTCATCTCTAAATCCTATTTCTAACAGAGTGCCTGGCACGTAGTAAGTTCTTATTTGAGACCCTAAGTACAGAGTTATACTCTCTCTATGGTGGCCATACCCTGCTGAGCTGAGAACTGATCTCCAGTACTTAACAGGCTGCAGTACCTTCTGTTCCTTCTCTACTCTTGCCTCCCCCTGGTTTCTTTTTGTGCCTGGTCTAGGTCTCCTCCCAGAGGATCTGGTCCAGCTGCCATGGTTCTCCCCTTTGCACTCTTGCCTCTAAGCTGTGCTCTTCTCTCTCTGGCTTGCCCCCCTGCTCCCCACGGGGCAGCAAAGTAGCCAGGTGTGTGTAACAGAGGAAGCTCTGAGAATGGAAGCTAGTAGCCTCTGCCCATATGTGTATGTAAAAATATATGCCTGGTGTTGGAGAGTTTGGTAAAAAAAAAAAAAGTCCCATGCCATGATTCAGACGAAGGTAGCGAGGGCCAGGGGTATAGCAATTTCAGTCCAGGATTTCTGAATCTAAGTGTGGGTTTTTCCCCCCCTCCACTATATGCCAGTTGTCTTCCAAGCCTTTGATCTGGCTGCTTGGCAGTACCTCCATCTGAAGTTAAATAATTTTCCAATGTGTGCACTGAAAATTTTCGGCACCCTGTGCTGGCTGGCTGAGAACTGAAAATACTTGCATGCACATCCTTAGGCCATAGCAGCTTCCTGATGGGTAACTCAGGCTTGCTCACAGACCAGAGAGGCAAACTCTCCAGCCATCAAGGGAAGCCTGCCAAATCGCAAAGACGAGTGGCAGAGAACAGATTCCATTCTGGAGTGTAACAATCACATTAGTTGGCGCAGAGGGAAACCACCCCAGCGTGCGACGGGGATGTGACATGTGCTGGGACTGCCAGCAGCAGCCACGGGGCCCTGAGGAAGGGCTCAGTGACACGTGTCAGTAACAGACGCAGGCATGGCCAGCGAGACTGGGGCAGGTGCCACAGCCAGCGGAAAAGGGTGTGCGTGTGCAGGCCCCCCTAAAAGTGAACGGGTTTAAAAAGCTGAGTGCTGCTGGAGCTGAAATCAATTTGCAGTTTGATATAATTCAACGCTCCTGATTTCCCAGGTTTTGGTAATGTTGGCAAGATTCAGCACAGGCCAGGCCCTGCCAAGGGATCTAGCAACAGAGGACACATCCCTTGCCAAGTCGTCACAGGATGTACTCACAGCCAGCCTCTCGTGTCTCCGTCTGACCTATGCTGGTGTCTGCCTGCTAAGGTCCAAGCTCTTTGGAGTGGTATGGCAAGGTCCTTCCCTAACGCCCCAAACCCTGCTTCCTGTTGCAACTTCTGCTACTTCCTTTCAAGTACCCTATGCTCTGGTATTCGATTTTCCATGTTCTTTGAGTGTACCAGGCTCATTAACATCTTTGTGCCATTGCATACGCTGTCTCCTTTGTGTGAAATGTCTCCTTTTCTCTCTTGCCACTGAGCGAACCCCTGCACAACCTTTAAAACCTGGCACAAATGTCACCTTCTTTGTGAAAGTGGGCACTAGAACTTTTGTTTATACATCACCTCTGAATAGCCAAGCAGTGCTAGGAGGCTTGCATGCATCATTTCCTGTATTCTCAAGGCCATCCTCCCAGACTGACATGAATTATTTCCATTTTACAGATAGGAAAAATGAGGCTCAAAAGACTTCAGAAACTTGACTAAAGTTACTGAGCTAGCGAGTGGCAAAGCTAGGATTCAATCCATTGATTCATCAGTTAATCAACCAACAAATACGGGTTGTGTGCCTACTGTGTACCAGACACCCTGGGTACAGCAGAGGAAAAGACTGATAGAATTTCTGTCTTCATGTAGCTCACAGTCTAGAAAGAGAACAGACAATGTACAAGTACCTGTCAGTGTTACCAAAGAGGAAGTTCAGGTCCCCGAGCCTCTACTACGGCCACACATTGTTACCCTGATGGTGAACTCCCAGGGCATGGCCATGTCGTGTTCATCACAGGCCCAGCATCAAGGGAGTGCCCTCCCAGGCTGGTTCAGTGCAAAGACGAACTGCCAACAGGCTGGCCAGGTGCAGACAAGAGGAGAGAACCAGGGCTCTGGCTGATGAGGCCTCCTCCTTACCTGAGAAATATCCATGACAGAATCACAGCTGAGGGGCCGGGCTGACGTCAGATCGTTGGAGCCCAGCAGGGTGGAGATGATCCCGTTCTGATCAATGCGTCTGATCATGGTGCCATCCACGAAGTAGATCAGCCCGAACTTGTCCACCGTAATGCCTGGGGGCGGAGAGGCCAAAGCAGGGAATTTAGCATTAGCAATGACAAGGACCCACACTTCCAGGAGCCTTGCTAGCTGACAAAGCCCCTCCCTACATGACTGGATCCGATCATCCCACAACCTTCATTCCCCTTTTAAAGATGAGGACACCGAGGCTCAGAGGCTTTGAGTGACTCGTTCAGAGCAGGGATGGAAACACGGGTTCTCGGATCTTCCAGGACGCTGGTCCTCCCATCTTGCTGCCTTCAGAGATTTTTATCTACCACCTTAGCCATCCACTAAAACTGGATTCAAAACTTCTGGGTTTTTTTAAGCTCTAGAGGTAGTGGCAAGGAGAATCTTTTTCAATATTAACACTGTGAATTATTTAAAATAACCTACTTTTGAAGCCCTGTAATTATAATAATTGAATCTCCTTTTTCATAACAATTTTTCTTTTCTTTCAAGATAATTGTCCTTCATGTTTTTCTATTCTTATTATTTCAGTGTCATTGGTCATTACAAAAGTATAGACTCTAAAATGAATCCTATGGATTCAGGTAGAGAATATTGTTGAATTTAATTTCTAAAGAAGGCTCCCGAAGAGAGGAGGCAGAATTCTCACTCGACATCATCTGCTGTGTTCACCAGATCATCTCACCCCGTTAACTTTCTCCCTGACCCAGCTTGTGTGACCGTGGGCAAGTCCCTGGGCATCTCTGCATTTGTTTTCCCAGCTGCCGAACAATGGGATTGTTCTAAATCTGTATTTCTCACTCTTGGATATGTGTGAGAATCACCAAGAGAGCTTTGAAAATTCACCCCCCAGGTGGCTGCTTCAGATCTCTCAAGTGGAGCCTGAGCATCTGTCTGCATTTTTGACAAGCACCTTGGGTGACAATGAACAGATCAAAGCTTGAGAACCACTCCATTCAATTATTACTTCTTAGCCAGTGACGTGCATCAGAATCACCTGAAGATTTTGTTTTAATATACTCCTGGAAATACTGACTCGGGAGGTAGCTGGGATTGGGACCAGGGCATGTTTTAGAAACGTTCCTGGGGGACATTAACTTCCACCCCAGGTTCAGAATCGCAGGCGTCATTCATACCCCTACCAAACCATGAACTGTTCAGGGTTACAGCTGAGACGTGCCCCCAGGAGCAGCTGGTCTAGTTGGGAAGGCACAGGAGTAAATCAGGGCCATGTGACGCACCACAGGAAATGACAGACCCGAGAGGATTGTGGTGAAATAAAGGGGATTCTGGTCACTTTTGTTCTGTTCCTTTGTCTCCGGGGAAGGCACGGGAGGAAGGGGTCAGAAAGGCTTCAGTGAGGTGGAGACTCTGGATTATAAAGCTTCCTAGTCTCATTACCTTGGGGACATTACTTCGCTTCTAAGTCTCAGTCTCCTCACTGATAACATGGGGACTTGTAATAGTTAGCCCTCAATAATTACTAACGACTGCTGTAATTATGAGAATGTGCCCAGCACATTCTCTGGGTCTCAGCACCAGACCCAGCACTTGGTGGGTCTCGCGGCCTTACTCCCAGGGCCCAGGTGTCTCTGGCTGGCCAGCAGGGTGGTTTGAGACACCCAGGGCCTCTGGAGCACCAGCTGTTCCTGCCACCCCTCCTCGGGCGGCTCAGTCTGGAGAAAGATTTCACACCGAGGACCAAGCAGCCTCAAGGCTGGGAAGGCTTTCTTGTGTCCCTGCCTGGAATGGAAATGAATTTCATTCTGTAAGCATCAAGACAGGAGTTTTCTTGTCTGCCCTTTCTCTTCCATCTGCTAGAACTGATGAGTGCTCTGTGAGTAATCGGGTTTCTTGTTTACAAAGTTGGCTGCACAGGCTAATAGAAGTGATCTGTCCTCTGATTAATTACTTCATTTTTTCTCCTTTTGTGGTGCTAAATAGATGGACATCTTTTCTCCTCCCTGCTGCGAGGCGTCTGCATATTGTGGCACCCTTGTCATTTCTATCTGGGTTAATTACAGGCTTTTGGGCAAATGCACTGCCACGACATCTGTGTGAGTGTCGGGGGTGGGGGGAGGTGGGGCAGAGAACACACACGCGTGTAGAGCAACCGAAAAAGGCCTGGAGAGAATTAAGGTTCTCAGAAAAAACTGTTTTAAATGTAAGAGAGTAAGAACGTTGTGGCTAAATGAGGTCTTGGGGATCATTTAGCCCAACTCGCTCATTTACCAATGGGGAAACTGAGCCCAGAGGAGAAGGTCCCAGAGCCAGCCAATGGCAGAGAAAAATCATGACGCAGGGTAACTAAGTGCAAGCCTAGTGTTCTTTCCACTTCCAACTGCTATCTCGGTATTAGGAAATCATAAGTAGGAGGGACATTAACCTTTGTTGACACAATATTTACCCAACAGAGCTATCCCTACCAGTTGTGTGGTAGAGACAATATATGATCATATGATATATGATATGATACATTGTATTATATAATACAATATAACAAAAACAATAGGAATCACCATTTATGGGATGTTTACCATGTGCCTGGTACTACTGCACAAAGCATTTACATTCCTAAGAATATTTAATCTTTACTACAACTGAACAGCATATCCCTGTTACACAGATAAAGAAAATGAGGCTCAGAGAGGTTAAGCAGCTCCCCTCAAATCACACAGCTACTAAATGACAAAATCTGAATTTGAATGCCTGATTTCACTAGAGTCTACTGCTTTGGTTTGAAACCAGACCCTGAAATCTGGCACTATTTAATAATATAATCACTTAGAACAATTTTATCGGGTATCATATGAAATATATTTTGACCATCAGAATAATCCTAGGAGGTGGACATAGACAGTATACCCCCTTCTATCAATGAGGACCCTGAGGCTTAGACACCATAAGTCATTGGCTGCAGGGTTTGCAACACAACAAATACTCCACTGAAGGATGTTTGTTAATCATGACAGCTTCTCCAAAAAGCCTTCCCAGTCTGCAAGACATAAGGGTCTCTCTCAGCTCTAAACCCCCTTGCACAGCTCTCTCTTCTTGTATCTCGGGGAGCACTTCTTCCATTCTCCCACATCAGGGTGATTCACATCAAAGTCTTATTCTGAAACAATTAACTTACGTATGCAACCACAGTGCTCTGTGCACTCAATAAATAATTAGTGAATAAGTGAATGAAAAATTGTGATTGTCGGCATTTAGAGATTCAACTCTTTGCAGGACTCAAAATTGAAACCTATAGTTAAACCACCCTGTAACACATGAGCATATGCAAAGATGATATACCAAATGTTTCTGTACAACAATAAATAAGAGATAGCATAAATGTCCAATTGTAGGGTATTGACAAATAAATTATGAGACATCCATTTGTTGGAATACTATACAGCCATTTAAAATGAATGCACAGGCCAGGTGTGGTGGCTCATGCCTGTAATCCTAGCACTCTGGGAGGCTGAGGTGGGAGGACTGCTTGAGCCCAGGAGTTGGAGGTTTCAGTGAGCTATGATGACACCACTGCACTCTACCTGGGGTGACAGAGCAAGACACTGTCTCAAAAATAAAATAAAATAAAATGAATGCACAGAAACTATTTAATGATATGGAGAAATGTTCATGATACATCATTTAGGGGAAAAAAGCAGGTTACTAAAGCACTTCGTTTAATGTGATCCCATTTTGTTTTTACTGTAGTAAATATTACACACACATATACAAATACTTAGCAAAAAGACTAGGAGGAAAGACAGGAAATGTTAACTGGGAGTATTTCTTGCTGGTGGAATTATCACAATTTTAACTTTCCTCCATATATTTCTTGGTATTTTCTAAAAATTTTTGTAATATTAAACATTTATTTTAGAAAGGAAACTACTTCTAATAAATGTTCTTGATAGTGTTTATAAAGCAAGACCTTACCCCTGGGGTTGGTGAGTGTGGCTTCCGTGGCCTTCCCACCATCCCCGCAGCGAGTGTCATCAAAGGGGAGGCACTGGTCACCTGTCCCTGCAACCACCTCAGAGTTCTTGACAAGGTCCTTCACCACCATGGTGGACTTGATCTTAAAGACCCGCCGGCTGTTGGTGTCAGAAAGGAAGACAGCCCCGCTCATGGGGTCTGTGGTCAGGTAATACTTATGCGCTGGACTGTGACTAGAAAACAAAGACATGGCCAACTTGTGAGCACTTTCTTCTTCCCTATGAGGTAGCTAGAGACATACAACTTGAATCTCTGGCTCTTTAGAATCCAAGCAAGTGTCCTACAGGGATGATGTTCCTGTTCGGGGTGCTAGTTCCCCAATTTTTCTGACCTTAGTGATTGGCCTAACTACCCCTCCCAACCATTATTAATGTGAAAACATAATTAATGCAAAAGCCATCCCAGTGCCATGCCCACATCAGGTGCTAGATACATGTCTTCTCACAAAGACTATCAATGAAGTCCACAGAGGTGGCCTGTTAATTCAAGCTAGAAACATGGAGAGTTCAAAAACACAAGCCCTTCTCCCCAGGATTTTCACATCAACCCTCCACCCCCATCTCAGGATTGATGGATAAGACCCTGGCTAGATCTGACTTCTAGTCAGTGTCAGTGCTGTCTTCTGTTGATACTCATGTTATACTTATCAGGAGCCCAGGGATCTCCCTCCTGCAGTCAGACATAAATGAATTGCAGGATTAGTTTGTGATTTGCAGCAGACCCAAGGAAAATTAAACAACACAGAAGAGCAGTGCTGATGATGGTTCTGTTTCTGGAAGGCAGGCTGTACAGAGGCATTAAGGAGACAAGGTACCACCTCTAGCCATAGGGTAGGAAAACTTGGGTTCCAAGTCTAGCTCTAGGATTTCCTGGTTCTGAAACTTGGGCAAGTTACCTGGCCTTCTGAGTCTCAAATTTTCTTTATCTGCAAAATGGAGGTATTAACAACTACCTTGCTGGTGTATTAGGAAAATTATATATAATCATAAATGCAAAGTATTTAGCACAGTGCATGGCACATAGTAGGTGCTCAAAAATAATAACCGTTATTTTAATTATCAGTGATTGCATCTGTTCTTGCATTTGGAGATGACTATAGAATAGGTATACCTTAGCCTGAACTTTGCTATTCCATGGTATTGATGTAAAATTTCTTCCAAGTCTAGGGCACATTGAAGTTGGATTCATTGCTCTTGGGAAGCTAATTTTGAGTTCCTGTGCTTGGTCTGATCACCTACCAGTCCCTCAAACTGCATCTCAATATGGGCAGCCCCTTTCAAGTCTTCGGAAAGTGTTTTAATTCAAAGGACTCTCTCTCTCTCTCTCTCTCTCTCTCTCTCTCTCTCTCTCTCTCTGTCTCTGTGTTCAGAGTGGGTGGCCTGGCACTGGCCATTCTCACTGCATGGTAGGGCACAGACTGTGCTAGGGGACTCAGGGACAGCCAGCAGTGATGAGAGCACCAGCAAGACCAGGGCACTGCAGATCCCTTTAAGACGCAAGCAAGAGAATCAGAAAAGTCTGGAAAGAAGCTATTTTGCATTTATCAGGCATGTAAGTTTGGGGTCCTATTGAAAAAACAATATTTTATTTTACAGACTGGTGTTTTCTGAATTCCACGTGAAGGCTGGAGCACCATAATCTTGTCCGTGTGTAGGTCACTGAAGGTCTTAATCTGGCCCTGACTGTTGGTCATTATAAACATCCTTTGCTTTGGACAGTGTACTTGGGGACTGGCCGCTTCTAACAGGCCCAGGCATCCAGATCCAAGCCTCTCCCCGAATTCAACTAACCTACCATGATTTTTTCCAACTGTCCTCCCTCTCTAGCCCTAACACTACTGCCCCGTCAGTTCCTTCTCAAACCAAGGGTAAGTCTCTCTGCCTGTAGTGGGTCCTCTTCGAGCCATTCTTCCAGATCTGACCCAAATACCAACCTGCCATGTCAATGCTTTCCCTTCTGAGACTCCCCATCTGAGCAGCACACAAGCCCCTTCCTGCTGTGCTGCTCCGTCCTCCCAGCCTCTTTGAAGCCCTTCCCTCATGGATGCCCTGCGTTCCGGCCACGCGGACCTCCTGTCCCCGCAACATGCCTCGTGCCTGCTTGCACCTGCCGCCCCTGCTCTGCAGGACGCCCTGCCCCTTCCCTCTCCTACTCACTCTTCGCCTGTCAGCCCGATGGCACCTCTCCTGGCAAACCTTCCCCAACCTTTCTTCTCCGTGCACAGAGATTCACATCCGCTCATATCTAGATTATAGGACACTTGACATAATGCTGCGGCTGTTTATTTATGTGTGTGCCTCCCAAACCCGACTGTCCATACTTGAAGGGAAGAGAAAGGATTTCATTCATTTTTGTTTTTCCAATGTTCAGCTTCATGCCATCCAGCCCACAGCAGCCACTTGTTTTAAATAGATGGCATCACCATTTTCAGATTATTTAGGTAATATTTTCATTTAAATTACTTAGCTTTTCTTTTACTTCTCTTTTGGGGGTGGTGGTAACAGGACATATCTTGTTTATCTTGAAATGTCCCCTGTGACTTACCCTATAATGTAACACAGATTTAATCTTCCCAGATGACACTGATTCTGGCTGAATAAAATGCAGTGACCTTACCTAGATCCTGCTGTGTAGTGTGGGGGCATCCTTGACTTTTCTGCTTTCCTGATGACAGCTGAGAGGTGGGGTGATTATTTCATTTCTTTGCGCATCACTCATGATAAGCTGGTTCTATCCACCTTGGCAGAAAATGGTCCCTGAGGGGCGATGGCGAGGGGGCCCTGTCCACTTAGATCAGCCCCCTGAGCTTCCGGCTCACGTGTCCCTGCACTGCTTCAGAGAAGTGTCACTCATGGAGTTTCTCAGATCAGTAAATTCCAGGAGAGGGTGGCATTGGCAGGATCGTCCCAGAGTCTGTAAGAGCTGTGGCCCCATCTTTTGTGCCCCAGGACAAATTTGAGGTCTGGTGGTCAGTTAAGCGTAAGCAAAGGAACCGCTGGCTTTGTACTTGGAAGGTCTGTGTTCCAGTTTAGAAGAGTCACCTAAATAGTACAAGTTGTAGGCCCCTCAGCTGTCAGATTTGAAGTCCCTGCTCTGCTATGCTCACAGGTTTATCATTAGGATCAAATGAAATTATACACCTCAGCAGCCCTTTCCAGTTTGTGGAGCAGTTTGGACAGTCTTCAGCTCATTTCTTCCTCTCGCCACCTGGCGCTGGGAGCTGCGCCTGTGTCCGTGGCGTCTGCCTGGACCTCCACCAGGCTGCAGAGCCTTCAGTCCACAGAGCAGAGCTGCAGAGACAACTGCCATGGATATGAGTGCATCCGTCACCACCCACGGGTGTTGGTTCTGTCCTGGACACTGCGCTAGCACTTGGCACACGTGGCCTCATTTTCCTCACAATTACCATATGAGGGCGGTCCCTTTTTTCCTTATAGCTCAGAAGACTGAGACTGAGAGAGGTGAAGTGGCTTGACTAGGACCACAAACTTCTAAGTGGCAGGACAGAGTTCCAACCCAGATGTGCTTCACTCTAAAGTGTGCATTCTGTCTACTCCCCGCTGCTGCTCTGGGCACTGCTCATCTCCCGAGACTCAGCTCGAGCATCACGTTGTCTGGAACACCATTCCTGGGCCCTGCTTCTTCCCCACCAGCAGAACCGCCACTCCCTTCCCCGTGTCTCCACAAGAGCCTAAGCAGTTTATATTTTTAGTATCCGTAGCACTTCAAGACACTTTTCTGTTGAGTTGTCTGTCTTCTCAATGAAATCCTGAACTCCTCAAGGGCAGGGACTGGCTTCGAGTCCCTGGTGCTTCATACTGGGCTGATACAGAATAAGCACTCCAATGTTTGGATGAATGTATATCAGCCTCCCTGGCTGGGTATATACAGGTTATACACTCACTGCTATCAATCTTAGAGTGATGGTTCGCAAACATGGTTACACGTCGGAGTCACCTGGAGAGCTTTTAAAGAAAGAGGCCTTAACCGTAAGTATCGAAGGACCTGGGTACCTGTACCTTTGAGATCTCTCCAGGTAACACAGAGGCACAGTCAGATTGGGGAACCACAGCCTTAAAGCAGTGCTTTTCAAACTTTAATGTGCATATGAACCGCCTGGAGACTTTGCTAAAATGCAGACTTCAGTTTAGTAGATCCAGGGTACAGAACTTGAGAGTCTGCATTTCTGGTAAGTTCTCAGAGAGTGCCAATGTCGCTTGTCTGTACTTTGGGTAGCAAGGCCTAACTCTGCAAATCATAAATGCTTTCAGAGCATGAGACAGAAGACAGCCTGTAGCTGAGACCTGAGGCAAGCTGTGTGGACAGGGAGCATTTCCAGGACAGGGACCATGTCTGATCCATTTCTGATCCCTAGTATCCTGAGCAGGGCTGGGCACAAAGCAGGATCACAGCTCTATTTCTAGAGTTTTCCAAGGAAATCTCTGAGGACCCATATTCTTTTCTAGTTCCTCAGACATAACCTTGGTCCTTTTGGAAGTGACATAAAATCTAGGGGACTGCAGGGTACCATTCATGAGGTTAATGGGCTACAGCCAAGCCTCACTCTACCCTCTCTCTAGATAGTGTAGGGAGTTTTCCAGGAGGAGCTGGGGGCCCAGAAGTCTCTTGGGACAGAGGTGGTCTCAGTGAGAATTCTCCCTTTGTCTCTAGTAAGGTCTGCCTCATGCAAAGGAGTGTCCTTCAGTATTGGGTGGCAGCCTGGCAGAATCTGATTTGCTGGTTCTCAGAACCAGTAGGAAGAGCTTGGGTGTTGGAGCCACATAAACAAGGCTTCAAATACCAGTTCTAACACTCACTTGGTTAAGCGACCTGGGAAAATCACTTTATTACTCTGAGCCTCAGTTTTTTCATCTGAGAAATGGAGATAATCACACCTACTTCAAAGGGTTACTTTAAGGACAAAATTTCATGAAGAATGTTAATCTCTGAGCATAGTGCCAGTTCCATTAAAAAATAAAATGCTCAATAAATGGCAGCTTTTAAGCAAAGCTGGTCACCTTGAGAAACCTCCAGAATATTTTGTGCATAATGGAAAAGCTAAGTATGTCAGACTTAATATTGTCCTGTCCAACCTATTTCCTGGGGCAGTTAAAGGCTCTTGGGTTAATATAATATGTGTAGCTGGGTTTGATGGAGCCTTGAGTTAAAATGTGCTTCTGAAGGAAAGGCTTCAAACATCCCTCCACGACCTAGGGAAGAGATCTGGGAAGAGGCGAGGATGCTTGTTTCCTGAGGGGACCACAGGGAGGATGCCCCGTGGATTTGGGGTCTCTGTACAGAGCACACCCAGCGTGGTGGGCTGGACTGAGGCTGAGAAGGCAAAGGCAGAGGGAGCCTGCCCTGAGGAAGCACAGCACAGGATGATACCGTGTCACCAGCCGTGGGGCTGGATGCTGTTACTGGGAGCAGCTGAGACCATCAATGAATGAAGAGGACAAAATTCTAGAATTTCTTTAATCCACCTCTGACATTTACTGATGGGGACACTGAGGCCCAGAGAGAGGAAGGGAGTTGCCAATATCCAGGTGCCAGTTAAAGTCAGAGCTGGAACCCAGGCTTCCTGGTGTCTCCTGATTGCATTTAGACAACTGGGGGGGCAGAACTTGATTCTTTTTCCCTTCTACTTTGGTGCACTTTAGAAACAGTTTTTAGCACCTGAGAAAACAATGAATTGAGAGAGGGCAGGAAGCTGGCTTTGAAATCGTACTATGAATGTATCAAAAGGTCACTGAACATTAGAAATAAAAGCTTCCCAAACCAGAACTTGCAATTCCTAGATGATGAAACTGGAAACCGGGAAAGCTGGTGCCCAGCCCGAGGCCGCACGGTGAACGCACAGCAGGGCTGGATGAGCACCCCAGCCCCTGCCCCTTCCTGGCTGTGTCCCCTGTGTCACAGCTGGTCCCAGGCAGCCACCACCCCTGACGGACTGTCTCCATGTTGAATACTAGGTTTTAATGCAAGATCCTCATGTGAAATGTACTTCCGTGTTTTCTGTACCAGGGAAGTTGGGGCTCATATCAGTGCAGTTCGGCATCATCCATGCACATCTCCTCGGAAATATCGGATTTCAATGTCAGGAAAAATATTTCTCCCTGAGAAGTGGGCATATTTTCCATTTCTGATAAGGCAAACTATGAAAGTAATTATGTTTTCCTATTTACTCGGGCTGCCAGGAAGCTCAGAGCCTAATCTGATGTACAATCACATGTATGTGTTTCCCCCTTCTGTCTTTTGTTACCAATTTCTGTTTAATTACTTTAACAAATGTGTCTTTGGATGTAAGAGGACTCAATATCTTTTTGGGGCTATGGAGGCACCATAATTGCCATCATATAATAACTGTTGTTATGATAATAACAAATTATAACAGTGTAAATAACATATATAGCATACTGTAATTATTACTACCGCTGCTGCTGCTACTACCACCATTTCTGAGCTCCTCCCTGTGCCTGAAATGTTGGACATTTACAAATATCCTCTGTGATCCTTACAACAACCCTCCAAGGGACATTTTGTTAACCTCATGTTAGAAACTAAAGCTCAGAGAGATGAAGTAATTTTTTCAAGGCCATATGCTTGGGAAGCTTCAGTTTTCTCATCTGCAAATTGGATGTAATCATGGGTACCTACCTCACAGAGTGCTTTAGTGATTTAAAAGAATGCTACAATCCACGTAAATCACATAACCCTCTCTCTCTACATAGCATTAATAAATGCTCTATACAGGTTAATTATTACTATCTTAAAATAATATATATGATTATTACATGAACACTATATCTACTTACACAGAAATAGACATAATCATCATTGGATTTTGAATCTATCTTTTTCCACCATGCCCGAGACATTCTTTTACCCCAGGTTGGCACCACCCCGCATGCCACTTGGATCTGAGCCACGCATGGATAACTGAGAGCCACAACTGTGGCCAGGCAAGCCACAGCTCTGTCTGCCCATGGTTACTTTTCAAATCACCCCAAAGTGTGTGAGGTTGGGGGACTCTGCGGTGACTGTTACCCAGTAGTCAGATGAATGCCACAATGACAAATGATACTGACAGGCAGACCATTTTCTCGGTGTGTCTGACTAGACCCCCTCTTGCTTGCTGCGTGCACTGTGAACCTACATGACAAATCCACTCTGTGACAAAGTTCCTATTTGGGGATGCTCTCTGTAGGTGGTCCCTGTGGTCTGCTCTGTCCTTGCTGGCAAGCCTTTTGGTGGGATCGCCTGGCATCCCAAAGCCGAGGCACCTGGAATGCCCCTAGAAAGACAAATGTGAAATCTGTCTCCTTCCAGATTCTTCACCTGATCAAGGCATTCTCAGGACTTCCCATCATGACCATGAAAGTCTCTCAGCACAGGTGGGATGACATTCTCATTTATTCTAAGGATAAGCAGACTGTGGCATTCAAATTACTACTTCAAGGTTTAAATTCTTTCCTCTATTACTTCAGTCTGTCATGTCCACAGACTACCAAAGTAACTGCCTCATTTTGCTACAGACTGAAGGAGTTCAGGCTCTTACCACCCACCCCCAACCATTATTGATGACTTCCTCTCGTTGTGACTGATTACCCCCAATCAGTTCCAATCACACAGGATTCTTTTGCCACGCAGCCATCTGACATTGACACGTGTAGCTTACCATACAGCATGCAACAAGGCAGGGGAAAGACAAGAAATTCTCCACTGGTTGTCTTACCTATGTCTGAAATCTTTATTTCTGACAGAAGCCAGGAGAGCAGGGAATAGAAGAAAGAATGAGGTGTTAGCAGCAGGGTTAGAAGCATTATTAGCAGCCTGAAAACTTGACAGCAATGGTACTGTACAATACTATAATAAATAAAGACTTAGCAGCTATGACACTGATGTATTTTCTGTTGGATATTACTTGTCAGTGAGTTCACTTACAAGCAGCTACATATCACAGAGGAGGCATGGTTTCACCTGCACTACTTCTGCTGACTTTGGGGGAAAGATGAGGTTGACACATTCTGCTGCTTTAACAAGCGCTAAGACAGAGATTGGAATAGTTGATTCTCTTCCCTGTACAGACACGTACCCAGAGATACAAATGTTCACTGCTTTGTGTCTCTGCCTGGATGCACGCCTCCTTACAAAGAGTTATCCAAACTTGGGTAACCTCCCAAGAGCCTCCTTATAACCGTATGTAGAATTGGGGATATGCTATAATTAGGAGGGTATGACTCAGAGCAACAGGCCTAGGAAAAAAAGACTGGAAGAAAATATGTCAAAATGATAATTTATTGCTAAATCTACTTACGCAGTAGATTTTTCTTTCCAAATTTCACTTCTCCCTTCCCTGCTCACTGTCTCACATGAGCTTCCCCACAGTTGTGGGAGGGAGGCAGGGAAAATGGGATCTCTTATTTGAAAGATGTGAAAATGGAGGCCCAGAGAGGTTAAGTGATTTGTCCAAAGGTGTACAGCTTCTCTGCCAAGGTGATCTGACCCCCTAGTCCAAGGCTTTTTTATCGTAGCACATATATGGAGCTGACTGAAGCAAATACACTCATGGGTTCCTTTTTCCTCGATAGATGTCTATGCCAGTCAAACTCATAACAGAGAAGAAAGGTGGAGAATATTCCATTGGTTGCCCACTTCTCATTCAGCCTGACATATGATTTCCGTGAGCCCACCACGTCTCTGTGTGTGTGGGCTGATCCTAACACTTCTCTTTAGGGCAGTGAGCCTTACCCTGCTTTCACATGTGTGCTGTAGAACGAGATTCCTTCAGTAGGGACTTACCTCCAGAGAATAACTCAGCAAGGTATTAAGTTGCAGTGGCCCTCATTGGGCCAGGTGACAATTTTTTGGCCAGGCAGAGCTGTGTAATGGCCTTCTAAATTTGGGTCCACCATTCTAGAAGTTGGACCTTGGGCAGGTTCTTTAAATTCCTGAGCCTCCATCTTCTCATTTGTCAAAGAGAGACAATAATAAACACCTCACAGAACTGTCACACTTGGCAAATAGCAGGAGCCCAACAAAAGTGAGTGTCCTTTCCCCTGCCCACCCTGAGAAAGGCTTTCCAGCACAAGGGCCTGTCCTGCTCACATGGACCCGAGTCCAGGAGACTGGCAGATGCCATTCCCTAAAATAACTGTGACGGAGCTCAGTGCAATTTCTCCTGAAAGGGAGGGTAGGGCTGCCCTGTCTCTAAAGCAGAGCTTCTCCGTGACCCCAGAGCCCACCCTATGGCCGTGCTCTGGCTCTAAATGATCCGGTGTAGGGAGGTACAGAGAAAGATCCAACACCCCAGGTCCTTCCCCCAGCTCTAAGTGTAGCTGTGCCCCATCACCCGTGGTCAGGATCGGGGGAAAGGCCGACTCCACCCGTTCTGTGGCACCTCAGGGGCAGGGACGTGTGCCCAATTTTAGCCTATGGGCCTCATCTCAGTACTGCTCGGTCAAAGGGGACTGCCCCTGACTCTGACGAGTGGTGAGTAAGAGGCCCCAAACATGGGGCCTGTCCATTATGCTCTCCCTTGTTCTTAAAAAAGACTAATTCTAATTGTGACCAATTCTCATCGGTGTAGTGCTAGGAAACACAAAGAAGTTTTCAAGGAGTCTAACTTTCGGCTGCTAGCACCCTTCTATGTCGTCTGGATGCCGAGGACATCTCACTGTCCCAAGAGTGGCTTGTCTTCAGCGCAGTGCGCTGGGGGAAGCAGCACCTGCTTGAGCCGGGAAGGGGAAAGTCCAATCTGACAGGGGAGGCTCATGGGTGACGCAGTGGGGCCCACCGGACGGCAAAGGGACCTTGTCAGAAACTGCGAAGCGGGCATCACTGTACACACCTCAACTCCAGGATGTTGGTGACGTTCCCGGAGGGGAAGATCCTTCGGATATAGTTGAAATCACCCACGTAGAGGCTCCCGTCGGAGCCACAGGTGAGGGCCACTGGGGCCAGGAGCTTGTTGCCATCAGCAAGGCCATTACAGCTGGGGCAAGAGATGCTTCTCCGGCGCCCGTTGCCCATGACGCTCCCGATGACGGGGGGCTGCTGAGACACAAACTGGTTCTCTCCGTTCCCTTTGTGCAGGATGCCTGGGACGAGGACAGAACAGAATCACCCGTGGAGCAGCAATGTGTCTCCTCTCCTGCAGTGGGCCACAGAGTGACCTTGATTTTGCAAGGCATGCAAGGTCTCTGCCAACCCTTTCCAGAGAAAAATCAACACACCAGGTCCTTCCCCGAGCTCTAAGTGTAGCTGTGCCCTGTCACTTGTGGCCAGGATGGGGGGAAGGCTGACTCCGTTGGTTCTGCAGCACCTTAGGAGTACCCCAAGGCTGTGCCTCACCCTCCGAGTGACACCCAGAGTGTCCTAAATGGGCCATACTGACTTCCTGATTCAATCGGTAAATTCCACAATTCTGTAAGACAGGCGCTATTACCTTCCATACTGTAACAGGGGGCTGGGCTAGTAGCTCCCCAAGGCCACAGAGGCTATGAGTGGAACTCAGCTACACTGCCTCTCCGACAGGCTGCCCGTGTCTCAGGCGCCCAGCCCACAGCCCTATGAAAGCACAAATTCTTTACTGCACTTACTTATTTTTCTCTTTTTCAATTGCCACTATTTCAGGTGTGGAGACTGTGTCTTCATCCTTTCTGTCTCCCTAGTGCCTAGCACAGAGCCTGACACAGCAGATACCAATAAATGTTCACAGAAATGAATTTGTGCAACTCACAGTTTCTTCTTGCCAAGCTAGAGTCAAGAGTTGGGTTTTTATCTGGTGTTGCTGCTAACAGCTCATCCCAGATCTGGCACAGGTCTCTTCACTGCTTTAACTACCCTTGGGCCTCAGATTTCCCACCAGCGAAATGAGGGATTGACCTCAGCGACTTGCAAGCTTCCTCCCGAATCTACACCGCTTGCCTTCAGCGCAGCTCGCCCTCCTGGCTGCATATCGCCGCTGTGCCCTCCGTCTCCTGCCTCCCTGCTTCACGCGGAGGCCTGCGTGGGCTTCGGCTTTTATAGGGCGCGAGATCTTCCCCCGGCTGTCACCTCTGAGCTTTGCCAAAGCTGTCCTTTAGTGAAGGGATCTATTTAATTTTTACGTAGTCTAATCAATCGTTTTTCCACTTTAACGTCTGAGCTTTTTTGGGTTTTAGGAAATCCTTTCCTGAGATTTTAAAAGATATTCTCCTATATTTTCTTCCATCAATTTTAAGGTGTTACGTTTCACACTCAGATGTTTAAGAAAACATCTCAATTTGTTTTGTACACAGTGTGAAGTGGGGACTTAATTTAATTTGTCTCCGCATATTGAGCCAATTTTCCCAATAGCAATTTCTAAAACACACATCCACTCTGCACTGACACGTGATGCTACCTCCATCATATACCAAGTTCCTGTATACACACGCTGTGTGGCAGAGACTCCTACTTACCCACTGATACCCATCCCATCCCTGCTTTCCTTTTTCTGCAGTTAGAGAACCTCTGATATTTAGCTGAGCACGTGACTACGATCCCCAGCCCTGTGGGCAGCTACGTCCGTGACTGAGTTCTGGCCGGCGGCGTGTAAGTAGAAGTGGCGTGGGAAGCTGCTGGGAGGCATCCTCGCAATGGAAGGGACTTACTCTTCGTCCTTTTCCTGCTTCTTGCTGGCTGAAGTGGTCCCCGTGGACCGTGACCGCGGGCATGAAGGCCCGAGTGGCGCAAGGAGAGACGGGGAGCCTGGCTTCCGGCCTGCGGCCTGGGACGAGCTACTCCCTCCAGTCTTGCAGGTGAGTGAGAAACAAACCTGTTTGCACTTCTGTTGTTTTGGCTTTTCTAACGCTCAGGGCCAAACCTGGTTTTAATTACGACTCAGAGGTCGACTTCCGAACTCCATGTCCTACCCTGTGGGATCCGTTTATCTGTTTCTCTGCCAGCACCACAGTTTAGATAGTATGGTTTTTCTAAGATAGCTTAATATCTAGTGAGTCCTTTTTCCTTTGTTCTTAAAGACTGCTTTAGCTATTTACAAATCTTTACTCTGTCATACATTTTAGAATTAGTTTACGAATTTTCCCCCAAACATGCCTTGGCTTTGACACGCGTTCATTGCCTTTTTGGATTAGGCAGGGGATACCTGATATCGTTACTATGTTTGGTTGTCCCACCCTAGATCATGGTCAGAGTCAGTTATTGAAAATACAGACCTCATCACGCCACTCACGTGCTTTAAACCCTTCAGAGGCTGGATGTTTGCCTCTGGGTGAAGTTGAAAGTCCCGATCTTCTTACCCTGGGCTCCAGCTGCTCGTGCCCCCAGTTTCGGTTTTGCTATTCCCTTCAGCTCACCCGCTGCCCAAATCACAAGGAACCTTCTCTCCACTGACTCTTCCTTCAGGATTCAGTGCTCTGGCACACACTGGGCCCTCTGCCTAGACTGTTCTCCCTACCTGATACACGGGGCTAATCCCATAGACTCTCTGAGCCCCAGCTCAGGAGTTCTTGCCAAAGGGGTGCCTTGGTGGACCAAGAGGCTGAGGGAGGTGCTGCTCTTCTACGTCTCCATAGTGTCCTGCGCCTCCCTCTGTGATGCCATGTCCCTGGCACAGCATTTGTATTTGTGTCTGACCACTGTAAAGTCTTGAGGCCTTTCATTTCTGCATCCCCAGTGCCTGGCACAGTGACAGGCTCAGAGCAGGCCCCCAAGCAATATTTGGTGACTGAGCCTTCTGACTGACTGATCACATAGGAGCCTATGGGATTCAGAGTGTGCATTTTTCTTTGGCAGGGCACAAGGAATATAAGACAATGGTTCCCTCCCCCCTGCCCATCCCATCAACCCCCCGAGACGGGGCTTAAGGAATTCTATCAATTCGCTCACCACTTTGGATGTTGAGGGCATGATGTTTGTCTAGACTCCATCCTCCAAGCTTGGATGCATCGATTTCATAGCCCTGCAGCACTGCTGTTCTTTTTTCCCATAGGATCAGATCTGGGCAGGATTCATACTCGTAACCCACGGAAACTGCAGGTCACAAGGGGAGCAAAATGCATAAGTGAGCAAAGAACTCTTTGGCCTTTAGACCCGCAGCCAAAGTCCCTGGCTTGTCTTTGGTAGAAGAGGAAAAAAGGAGCATATTTCTAAGTTGAAACCAGAGCTATGTGAAATACTAACACGAGGATTTGCTGAGCCTCAATAACCTTTTCTTTTTTCTGAAGAGTAATTGTACATTATTGGGAAAAGTTAAACAAATACTTTCAAATACTTTGAAAGGACCCAGGTGAATCAATTCCAGGGAATTAATCTTTAGTGTGGAAAATACTTTATATACACAAAAGTATTCAATGCAGCATTATTTAAAATAGCAGAAAACTGGAAGTAATCTAAAGGTTCAAGAGGGGTGGGTGTGTCCACTCCAGGAATGTTACAGAGCCGTTGAAAATTACAGTTATAAAGACCACATGGCGACATGGAAAATGCTTATAGAATAACGCTCAGTTGAAAAAACTGATTATATACAATAATCTGCATTTTAAAAACTACATATGAAATTAGAAAATAAATTGAAATGTTAATGAGTAGTTGCATTTTTTTATAGGATCACATATGACTTTTTTCTATTTTTGTCCATTTCTCAAATTTTTATTAATGAACATGGTGTTTTTCTTCTATAAAGCAAAGAATCTAACATCACTTATAATGAATACACAGAAAAGGTGCTCAGTTGGGGTACTTTTAAAGCTGGAAGTTGCTTTGAGGTTTCAAAGCTTGAAAATCTCCTGGTTTCACTTTTGTTTCACAAATCCAGGCTCCCTCAGAAGGTCACTGGGATGAAGGCTAAACGTGGCAGGCTCCTTGAGCCTGGGTTTATGAAAAGTCCTGTAACTGATTTATGAAAAGCAACCAGCAGAGACAGGAATGCTATTTCTTCCAAGCATCTTTTTGTGCAGGCACTGTTTTCCAGTGGGCGATATCCTACCACGTGTTCAAGACAGGAATTAACAATGGGTAGCCCCTTAAAGTTTCTTGTAGGTGCCATAAAAATGGCTGACCATCTATGGCAACAGGGGAACAGGCCAGGAGATGTCCCTGTGACCTCTTCCCCCTGACCTTGAGTCCCTTTACCAGCCATTATGCCTCCTACTGGTCACCTGTGATCTCAGGACAGTGACCCCAGCCCAGACCCTTCCCTTCTTAACTGACTGGTGGACACTAAATGTGCTCATTTTATCTGAAGAGGTTATAAGGCCTCATTTTTTTAAAGAGATGGTACAAGTGGCTTGACCTACAGAAGGGGTCGTGAACGGTGAGAGATGGCACCTTTGCTCTGAATGTGCCCTTGTGGGGTAGGGTGGGAATGCACATCTATAGGAAAGATCTGAGAAAAATTCAGCTCTGTTTCTTCCTAGCTGTGCATCCTTGGGAGGTCACCTCACTTCTCTGGGCCTCAGCTTCCTCATGCAGAATTTGGGGATAATAATTTCTGACTCACTGGTATAAAGATTAACTGAGATGCTAATATACAGGGGATCACATTGCCCAGAGCAGGTGCTCATTGGACATTTTTTTATTTCCTTCCCACCTCCCTCTTTCTCTTCTTCCCGACATGCCCCCCCTCGCTTCCTCCTCCTCCCTTCCTTCTTCTCTTCTCCCCTTCTTTTCTAAACACAGCATTCTTCTCTGCGTCCTCATTCTACCTTTGCTGAATCTATAAAGGGAATAAAATTGGAGTAGGGTTCAAGAAGAGAAGAGATTTGCAGGGCTGTTACTCTTAAGAGCTTGGTGGATTAGCCCTGCAGGGGTTAGGACTGCTACCAGTCCAGCGTAGAGTCCTTCCCGGGACCGTGCTCTACTTCAGAAGCAGATACGAGTACAGCCAGCCCTTGGAAGCCCAAGGTCCAAGTGAGACTGGGACTGCAGGTGAGGCCAGAGCCAAATTCCGTTTCGTCTTACAAAAAGACAGCACTAACAAACAGCAACAGAGACCACCTCTCTGATTGGAAATAAGTGTTTCTGATGAAGGAAGAGTCTTAGCTCTTGCACCTCAAGAAAAATTGAAGGAACAGTTTTTTAGCTCCCTCTTTCAATGGGTAAGTTCTGGCAGGATGGCTGTGGGGTGGCCAGGCAATGTCCACGGGGCCCTGCCTTTGTGGCAGGCAGCCTCTTTTAGCCACCACATGCCACCACAGTGCTTTTCAAGGGCCACTTTGGTTTTGAAACCTCATTTTGAGGGTCAAGTTTTCCATATTCAGGTCTTTCAGTACATTCTTTTAGGTCAGGGATGGTCTTAAAGGCCAATGAAGCCTTAGCTATTTTTGATCTAAGAAGAGGAAGGGAGGAAGAAGAAACCAGGAGGTGAAAAAAGAGTCCTCCCTCCAAGTGCTGTTCCCTCTCTGAGTCCTGTGGCTGGGGGCTTACCAAAGGCTTCTGAGAGCCCGAACACCTTCTGGTTGTAGACGTCTGTCTTGTCCCAGATGAAGTAATAGGACAGGTCTGGGGCTGCAGCAAACCACTTCCTGAAGAGGCGGCCCTCCACCGCCACCATGAGGTGGACCTTCATGAGGTTGAAGGGGATGGTGGGGTGCGTGAGGCTGATCCTCAAGACAGACTTGTAGCCAGGGGTCCGGCTGCTCAGGTAGCTCAGCCTCATCCTGCAGCCAGAGATGGCGATCTCCTCCTGCAAAGCCTGGGGACGGAGACAGAGCACAGCAAGTGACGGGCACTGACGCCTCGGCGGAGGGAGGCTGGCCATGGCCCCACAGACCCTGGGTGTTCGGGAGGTAGACGGGGAAGCAGAGGGGGGTAGGAGAGAAGGGAGGGGAGGAGAAAGAAAAAGGGGAGACAGAAGAAGGCAGGGGGGAGGAGGAGGGGGAGGAGGAGCAGGGGGAGGAGGAGAGGGAATGAAAGAGACGGGAGGAAGGATCAGGGAGGAGGGAAACAAGTCGGAAGACCGACTCTTACGTGGGGGGACCCTGCATAAGTCCCCTCACCTCACTGAGCCTCCGGCTCCTCTGTTCAACAGGGATGATAACGCTCACTGCTCTTCATTCTCGAGAGGGACACGCGAGATAACGCACATAAAATCCTTAGCCTCATGTTGCCTCTGATTCACTAGCTGTGTCATCCCAGAAAACTCAGGGAACCTCTGAATCTCAGTTTCCTCCCTGGATTATCATGAGGATTGAGCATTGAGTAAGGTCACACATGCAAAGTGCCTCGCGTATAAATGTTACCAGGTAGGACAACGGCGCTGCTGGCAACAGGTGACCAGGAAGAAAGACCTTTTTCTCAGATGAATGTGGACAGCTGCCTAAGCAAGAAAGAGGGTGCCTCTCTAAAAACTTTCCTAAAGTAAGATCTGTTTCAAGCGGCTTTCCTTTTGAGGAAGTAAGCCGAGACTACGAGATGTTGACCGAACCAATCCTTATGCGGAGTTGAGAACACAGCCTGGCAAGGACCTGTGGCGGATGCCCCAGCTCACCCACAGAGAGAGGCTGACCTGCGCACGGAGCTCCAGTGCCGTGACAGATGAACAGAGTGGTGGGCAGGCAGCGCTTTATCTACTGGGTGCAATGGGCTTGGTTCCAAGACGGGAAGTTTAAATGAATGCCAGGGTGCTCAGGCACATGGCAAAAGCAGAGAACTTTATCAGCTTCGTGCTCTGGGCTCTGTTTCAAGAAAGGGACATTCAATCATTTGAGGCTAACATATCTATTCAAGGGACAATGATTATTCTATCCTTGTGTTCACAGAGGAACTAGGTCTTTTTCATTCTGTCCATTTCATAGAAGGGTGTGGACCCCACTCCCACCCACTCTCCTGAACATGGGAAATTTCAGGAATTGGGCCTAAACCAAGGCAATCTTCCTAAATTACAGCTTAAAAGTTCCAGGCAAAGCAGGCTCTACATCCTGATGAACCACAGGGTGGTTCCTGATGTCAGTGCCATCCTGATGCTCTCATAAATATTTACCTTCTTTAATGCACCCTTTAAAATTTACCTCTCCCAGTACTTGCAAAGGCTAACCAACAACAGGATTGGGAAAACCCCAGAGTTTGCTGTTGTGTTTTTCATGAATCTGATAATGAGCAGGGTTTGTGCCCCAACTGAGTGTGCAGGCCCCCAGCTCACGAAGCCCTGTAAAGAGGGTGCAACCTTTAACCTCATTTGTTCCAAAGTCCCTGCTCCTGGGAAAACTGCCTAGCTGGGGCTGAGCCAGGATTGAGTAACGAATTACTTTTCTCCAGCAAGCTTTGTCTCCGCTGACAACCATTTCATAAGAAAGGTCAGCCTGGTGGTTGAGACAGGAGACAGGCGCCGAATCTCTGAAAAGAAGAGAGGTTTCAACCTGTGAGTGCAATGAGAATTTCAAAAGGGTTGTGTTTCCTTCCCGTGGGCTGGTGTTGGAAGCTACACAACAGAGTACACGTGGAGAGACATGTTTGCTCAGCCAGGCATGAAATATACACACACAAATGCATGAACTCTCTGATCTGCCAGTGCCCGCAATCCACTAACACGCACATCGCCCTGGTTCTCACTGGGCAGGCCAGACGGCCTGGGCTTCTCCTGGGCTTCTGCCCTGACATCTCTCTTCTTCCTAGGCCTTCACTTTGCCATTAGAAATTGGGCTGGGGACACTGGAGGAAATTTAACTGGCAGAGCTTTGTTAGACAAAAAAAAAAAAAAGAAAAGAAATCTATCTTAATTTCTGTTAGATAAAAACATATCTTTCTCAATTACTTCCCTTTAATGATAATTAAGTAAAACACTTGCATGTATAGATTGGAGCCAAAGGAATCCTTAATTGGCATGAAGGTAGTGTGTGTTAAATAATCTTAATAATAGCTAAAATTTATTGAGCACTTACTAGGTGCTAGACGTTGTGCTAAGCACCTCATACACATTTTTATCATTCAATCTTTATTATTATGCTCACTATTTGGGATCCTCTGACCTATTCTTCTTGGTAGAACCTATCATTTTAAATATTTTTAACAGAAATAATGAGAGAGGGGACACTGGAGGGTGGGGAAAAGGAAGTGGAAGTGATCTGGATGGCAGAGTGGAAAGGGAGAGGAGTGTGCCAGGCAGTTTCCAGGTGCTCCTGTGTTGCCGTGTGTAACGTCCTCACATCCTGATGTCAAGCGTGCTATAGGGTTCGGTGGCTGGATTCCACGTGGTGGGCTGATAGGGTCTGACCTAGACCCCACAGAGGTGTTTTCTCTTTCCACTGTCTCTGAGATCCTCCTCCACCCCCAGGTGAGATAAAAGCATGGCGAGATGCAGTTAGGAAGGCTGGGTACCTGGATTTCTGGCACGATGGGGCCCTTCTCTGCACAGGAGCTGGCAAAGGATGTCAGGGGGGATGGAGAGACCACGGGGTTGGGGCGGGCGAAGGTGCTCAGGTCGCAGCTGGGAATCTCGTTCTCCTCATGTCTCATGATGATGGTTTCCATGACAAAGAAGCGATCCCATGGCAGCCAGAGGGTGTGCTCCTGCGTGATGAAAGGGGCCCGCTCGAACCGCAGGATGATGGAGATGCCGCCATTTGTGACCAAGTCAAAGCTGTTTGGGAGGGGAGGGTTGAAAGGGGGGAGCAGGGACAGCAGGAACCAGGATGAGGAGGAGAAGCAGGAGAGAGACCGAGAAAGGAGAGAAGATTACACCAAAGGGTCTAAGCGAAAGCATTACTTTTTCTTTCTTTTTTCTTTTTTTGTAAAATGATTCACCATAGAGAATTTGCTGAGATTAACTGCTGCTACAGAGAGCCGTTTGCCAGGATACGGGACAGCCGATGGGTCCTCTGCAGTAGTGCTCCTGGTACTTAACGGCCTTTCAGCTGTGTTGGAGCTGAAGTCCAGTGAAAGTCAGCAGAACAAAGCAGAATGAGCCCTGACCTGGGTGTTAGGAACCCTAAGCCTAGTCCTGACTCTCCTCGAACTACTGTGTGATGTTGGGTGAGTCACTTAGCCTCTTTGATCCTCAATTTTTTCACCTGTAAAATACACGTGTGTGTGTATGTGTATGCATGTGTGTTTGTGTGTGTAGAGGGTGAGGGAGCTGGCTGAGGGCGAGTGTCAAGGTGCCTGCCCGGAAAGTGAGGAACACAAAGTTAGACATAGTCCCTGAACTCCAGGTCACTTGCATATACTGTTATCTCCAGACTACAGCTCTAGTCCTGTGGTTTCTCGTAGGGTATGAGAGGTAGGAAAGAAGGTGAACCAAGGAAGAGTGGGAGGGAAATGCTACCTGTTCCCATATAACTAACAGGGATTTTTCAGACACGAAGAGAGCAAGTGATAACTTTTCTGTACATTATGCAGGGTTGGGAAGAAAATCGAAGCCCTGTAACGCATTGGTAAGAATTGTCTGAAACTCCAGCTCTGTTGCAGCACTTCTGGCTACTGTGATGTACCTTAGGAGGCTAATGCAGGAAACATGGCTGATATTTAGCTCCCAGGAGCTCCATGCTCTCAAGGGGCAGTAGAGATTGCAGGGGTAGCACGAAAAGGAGGAATCAGAGCCTGGAGGTGCCAGAGAGAGAGCTTTTCCCAAGGGCCACCAACCTTATGCCAGACTCTGGTGTGTTGCATGGACCTGCCCTAACCAACCAGAGCAGGGCGGAAGGACTGATGATTTGTCATTTCACTGAGCGACTGGCAAGTTTCATGGCAAAAAGAGAGCAGTCCTCAAAGGCTCCTTTTTGATGACTGTTTCACAGCAGGTAATAACATGGTCAGAATACCTGCTGCCTAGGATGCTCACATCTGCCATTGTCATGCGGCCGGCAGCCCTCGACCAGAAGGCAGTAAAGACAGAGCATGGAGAAGGAGATTCCTCCATGCTGTAGTGGGCGTCTTCACTGCAGTGCTTCCTGGGTTGGAAGGTGTACAGGGCAGGGGCAGCAGCCTGGCCTGGCCAGTTTACCCCTAGGACTGCCCACTAGTCTCTTCCTGCTGGGCCCGTCCCATTCTCATGGAGTGAGAAGAGGGGAAGGGGCGCCCCGTGCCACGCTTGCCAAGCCCATCTAAGAGGCACACATGTCTACAAACAGATGAGCCTCTGCTTCATTATCGCCTCGGCCGGGACATGTTCACATCTGATATTGGATTAAAGAGGTGCTAAAATCAATCAAGCTGGAGCATAATTTCCAACACAGAGTGAAAATCAACCTTATGGGCCCACACTTAGCCAGATGGACTGCCACCACCTGATTTTATTAAAAACAGAGGACTTGTCTCCACTGACAGCCTAAATATTCCACTTTCCTCCTCCTCCTTCCCTTTTCTCCAAAATCTTCTCATTGCCTATCCTGTAACCATCACCTTCTCATCATTCAATAATTTGAAATCTTAATAAATAGCTAGTATTTATTATATACTTATTATGTACCAGACACTGGAAATACAGCAACAAATTAAAGCGGGGCAGGGAAACAAGATTTATTAAACACCTGCTGTGTGCCAGCTGCTTCCTCATCCACCATATAACCTGCTCTCACAACCAATTTGTGAGATAGATGGCATCAGGACCATTTAACAGATGAAGAAACTGAGGCTTGGAGAGGTTAGGAGATTTGTCCAAGGACATGCAGCTAACAGGTGGGAGAGCTAGGGCTGTTAAGGAAGCTTTACCTCATTCTACTGATGGTTCTCAGAGGAATTCAAAGGTCTGAATTCCGTCATCACCCAAAAGGCTTCCATACCTATGCAGCTGCAGGATGGAAACCACACAACAGGAATGGCTGAGATTTCTGGAGCTGTCTGGTCTGTAGAAAGTGGTCCACATGCAGTATTTCATATCATAAATCATGGAGCAGGACAGTATGTATAAGGTACCTTGTGCTTACTCTGAGAACCAAATAAGAAGAAACTGCTTCATCCAGAGCCAAAGGGATATGGGCCAGAGTCAGGCACAAGGTCATACAACTAGTGAGTTGCAGAGCTGGGCATCTGAATTCAGGCCCTCTGAATGCAAGCCCCATCCTCTTTCCCCATTGTCCATCCAGGAGCAGCTATATGGCAAGACCACAAGAGCAGGGCCTTCACTCTTCCTGGCCCATAAACAATCTCCTACCTGCCATCTTGCCTGCTGATTGTATATCCGAAGAGAGGGTTATTGACGAAACTGATGTTCACACCAACCAGGGGGGTCCCATCTGATGTCATCACTTGACCACGAATAACACATGCATGCCTGTGGGAAGAGAAGAGAGAATAACGTGACGTATCTTTCATGTTCAGAGCCCTGGTCCTCAGGGAACCCCCAGTGGTCAGAAGACAGAAAGCCAATCACTCAGACACATCTTGCACCCAGGAACTCATAGTATTCACTCAAGATGAACAATAATCTTTTAAAAATACCACCTCAATTTAAGGCATCAAAGTGCCCTTGAGAGAATTGCTATCAGAAGATGTTTTCAAGTATCTCACTCAGAGGTTATTTTCTAAGGATACTATATTGCTGTAAGGAGATAAAACTGATCCCAGAGGGCAATACAGTGTAGCTATGTGTGTGGATTTGGAGTTCGGTGATCTGGGTTCAAATCCCAACTCTGTCATTTCCTAGCTCTCTGAACTTGTGCAGGTATGTGACAGTTCTTTGAGCCTCTGTTTTTTTTATCCTGGTACAGAGCAAGCTCCCTAAATGGTAACAGCTACTGTTGTCACTGTCTCGTTGGAAGTGAACATACAAGAAAGTGAGCAGGATGGAGGGTACTCCTTCCATCTGGCAATAGAGATGAAAGGACAGATGCTAGCACCCCCTTGGAGGGGGTTATGGAACCTGTCGCCTTGCCCAATATCCCCCTTCTCTATATCATAGAGATCAAAACACCTGCTTTTCCCAAACTTGCCAGGCGAACATTGCTTAGAATCTCTGTGTCTGCAACATTCTTCCCTCCATCCAAAATGTCATTCCTGCAACCCTTTCCCAGCATTCTCACCCTTAAAGACCCAGCTTCAAACGATGCCTCTTCCCTGAAGGCTTTTTTGATGCCCCTAATCAGAACTAGTCCCTCTCTCCCCGCAAACCTGACACAAACACCTCGATACCCTGCCAAAACACACAAGTTCCTCTTCTCCACTAGATCACAAGCTCTTTGAAGGCAGAGTCAAGGATTCTCTTTTTTTTTTTTTATCTCTCTGCAAGTGCCTGGGCTATGTCTAACAAGTACTAGGTCACTTAAAAGAAATGGTGGCTGAACAAGTAAGTGGAAGAAATAGAGATCTTATGGAATGACGGTTTCTCACATATTCCAGAAAAAGAAACTTTTTGGTAGATGACATTCTATAAGGACTCCAAAGTGGAGAACAAATAAGAAGATCTCTGGATGAAGCAGAGGTGGGGACCCCTCTCCCCTTGGGGAGGTTCTGAAGGCAGCTCTGGAGTCTCAATCTGGAAAAGTCAGTTGGAAAATTACTAGGTTAGTGGAACCCTTTCATTGTATAAAGAGGAAACTGGGTTCCAGAGAGGCCACATGATTTGCTCAAAGCCACACTGACGGGTGGTGGCAGAGCCAGGTCTTGAATCCTCACGACTCTGAGTCCGGCTCTGGACCAGCGTGTTTGCCACTGGCAATGGGTGGAAACGAAGGCGCTGGCCGGGGGTGTCAACGTCCTCTGGGATCAGGGCAGTGGGAGGACAGCCCTCTTTGACAAGGCAAATCTGAGGCAAAAATGCAGGCACTGTTGTCCACATAGCTTTCTCCATTCTCCTCAGTTCAGAAGGCTTTTTTTCTGGCCTAGAGATGAGGCCTGTGGACATTCATAAAAAAAGATCTCAAACTCAGTCCCTGCTTTGTTAGGTACCCACACCTCTACCTTTCCAGAGTGATAAACTTTTCTCTGTTTGATGAGAAAAGCAATTAACACCAGGCTTGTAAGCAGCTGGTCTCACTAGTGTCAGCTTGTCCTTTCTGAAGGCAAGAACAACTACCCACAATGCACCAAACTCCCCCCACAGCCCACCCCCAGCCTCACCACACACAATCTGGTTAATGCTAATTCAGTCTGCAGTTTCCTTCCCAGGCCCTTGGTCTAAATGCAATTACATAGCAAACAAGTTAAGCAGGTGAAGCTCAGCAAAGACTTTCTCAGTCCTGCTCCGAAGGTCTCCCAATATATTTATGTGAAATTATCTCTCCGCAAATGGGTAGGATTTATTCCATCAACTGTATTCAGCTGGTACTGAGAGATGCTTTCTTTAATGGAGGACAATTGGATTTCTTATTACTGGAACTTTGTCCTTCCACAGAATTACGAACAGATCTCATCTCGTCATGCTGGCTACTATCCAGCCTTCTCCTGACACATGTGCCCTTGGATTCTGCCTGGACAGTAACCAGCCCTCTGGGAACAGTTTCCTTTTTGGGGTTGCCCTGGCCGCTGACCCCCATACACACGCAGGCCGTCTCCTCTGATTGCTCTCTCTCTGGGATTTCCCGATAACTGGGAAACACTAAATCAGCACCATTTGGCCATCATGGAGCCTCCAGTTCAGCAAGCCAGAGCCGATGTAAATTTAGCCCAGGCTCCTGTGGATTGCTTTTGAATTCTGGGGGAGATTAAGTTGACTCCTCGTATGTGGATAGGCCATAGAGGGGCCTCTTGCCAAAACAGGCATTTGGCTCAGGAATTAAGGCCTGCAGAAAAATGCTTCCATCCTCCTTCTGTTTTCATGAATTTCAGTTGTCAAGAAAGCCTAGTTCACATAAAGCCTTCCCGGGAACAAAGGAGATGGGGAAGTCGGCGCTGTGGAGGCCTCTGAAATGTGTCTCGGGCTACATGCTTTTGTCCAGGGATGTTTGAAAAGATGTGAGTGCTGGGCTTCCCAATGCTTCCTTTCCTCTTCCATTTATTTAATGGATACCACCAGTGGTGTACTGGTAAATGTTTATCAGCTGATTTTCAAAAAGAAGAAAAAAGAAAAAGAAAAGAAAAACAGCCTTAATTGTATTTGCCCATTTCTGTGGTGTAAAGACTCTCATCATGGTCAACCTCAAGCTACCAATGAGATGCCACTAAACACAGAGTTGGGAAGAGATGCACAGGACACCGTTATCTAGTATTTCTACCATAGAGATGCAACAGTCCTATATAACCTCAAGAACAAAGATAATGAACATTTAATAATCAGTTCTTTTTTTTTTTTTGAGAGTGATCTCACTTTGTCACTCCAGCTAGAGGCTAGAGTGAAGTGGCATCATCCTAGCTCACAGCAACCTCAAACTCCTGGGCTCAAGCAATCCTCCTGCCTCAGCCTCTCGAGTAGCTGGGTCTATAGGTGTGCACCACCAAACCCAACTAATTTTTCTGTTTTTAGGAGAGATGGGTTCTCGCTCTTGCTCAGGCTGGTCTTGAACTCCTGACCTCAAGCGATCCTCCTGCCTTGGCCTCTCGGAGTGCTCGGATTACAAGCGTGAGCCATGGTGCCCAGCCAATAATTAGTTCTTGTGAGCTGGTCTGAGCTCACTTGTGCACACCACTGGAACACTGACCCCGCATTAAGGGTCAGGCACTGGCTCGATGCTGGGATGTGGCTAAGAAATAGTTGCTGCTTGGAAGACTGCCTTGGTGAGAAACCACTAACATGGGAGCAAATCATTGTCACCAACTTGGCTTATCAGCTAGCTCATGTGATCCTCTTATTGCCAGCCCTATATTTGATGTGTTTTGCTATCCCTTGGTCACTGTCTTGGCACAATGGAGTTTTGGGGTGTTATTTGCTACTCATCCTTACAGTCCCATTTAAGCTGTCATTACCTAAGTAAAGCTGTCGTCAACTCCTGATAAATTAATCGCTCCCTCCTCTCGGCTCCTATAAACCTAACAAGTATCTCTCCAACACTGTGATCATCACATGTTTATGTCATTCTTATTTACATAGCTATCTCACATGCTCATGAGTAAGCCACAAGAGGGCTAGGCTCACATTTCCAGTGGCTACGATAAGCAAGGGATGTCACTCTCTGAGTGGTTGTTAAGTGAAAAATGATCAAGTAACTGAAACTCAGAGAGAAAAGACTCGCTCAAGGTCACCCAGAAAGGAATTCAACTGGCTGAGCTGACACTCAAAGCTAGGACTTCTTATTCTCAAGTCCTTACTTTTACTACTGTGTTATTTATATACCTGTAGTCACTAAAATTCACTTTAATAAAAAACTGGGCACCTACTGAGAGCCAGGCACTGTGTTAGGTGCTGGGATTATACAAATGCATGAATTACAGTCCCCAGTTACTTGCTAGAGCTCACAAAAGCCAATTTGAAATGCCTGGGTGTAGTTGTCTCTGACACATGGGTTTGGCATATGTCAGGCAGCTGGGATACAAAACAAGCAATTAGGTGGGGTGAACTCTGCCAGGAGGGAGTGCTCATGCCAGGCCAAGAGGGGTGTCAAACATTCTGGCATTAGTCCAGCTACACACTCAGGGCCTGACTGAGGTGCTCTTGCTGATGCCAAGGAGGGGGAAGATCGGCCTGACTGCTTCCTGAGCACAGCAGCAAGGTTTGGGATCAAGAGGAAATGGTGGAGAGACAAAACCACCCCAAAATGGAACCAAGCAAGTAAAAAGCCACCTCAACTGTCACTCAGGGAAAAGTGGTAGGGGTGTGGCAGAGAGAGCACTGGGCAGGGAGTCATAGTTCCTAGTTCTGACTCTGGTCATTAAAACTGTATGGCCTTGGAGAGTCATCTGACCTTTCTGGACTTCCCTTCCCTCATCTGTCAAATGCCGGCTGAAGTTTTTCCCAACCTGGTATAAAATAGAATCCGACATGTATTTAAAAATTTTTAACTGTTTTACTCTGGCGCTGCCCAATCCAGCTCAAGTAGCTTTACTAAACGCGGTTTCAGAATCTTAATGGAGCTCGCACAATGCTTACACTTACCTCTGAATTGTTCCCTCTGTCTGGAACCTTCCATCTACCTCTATCCTGTTCACCTGAAAGCTGCCTGCTCCCCCTCAGGACCAGTCACAGCATTCACCAAGCAGTATCCACCGCTTCTGGCCCTCTGGGCTACCTCTGCATAAAGTCTGAGTGCTGCCACACTATCGGGACAACCTTTTTTCCCCAGTAGCCCAGGAGCTCCTTGAAGACAGAAACCAACCACATCTCCTTCACTGCTATATTCCACCACTGAGTCCAGGTGTTTGTCCTGGAATTTGAAAGCAGGGCACAGAGTAAGCTCTTGATAATTATTCATTAATATTAAATGAATAAAGAGCTTATGTACTTCTGTTACTTAAGGGGAGAGCAATGTCAGAGAATTCTGAGCTGCTTGACTTTGACTGGGATATGGTTAGATGACCTAGTGCTGGAAGGGCTGGGCCAGCCCACATTCTGTCTCAAGGCTCAGGTCCCTTCCCCTGGAGGATTCCCTTGGCTTCAGCTTGCAGCTCCGCCCCTTTGATTCTAAATCCTCCTCATCTGTACCACCTGTTGTTTGAAAAACTTTAAAAAAGAATGCTAGAAATTAAGTTAGATTTATTATTCAATGTATATTACGCTAGCACATAAAGGAAGGCAAAGGGGGGAACATTGCAGCTTTCATTTTTTGTTATTAAATGAAAGCAGCTAATCTGGTATTCAGGAGATTGGAATAATCATTTGGGATCTAGGTGGCTGATAGTAACTCTAGCCTTTCTCTGCTTTAGAGCATTTCCTACTCTATGTCATTATTGGTTATGTAAATCATTCCTTTGCATTATATATTTCAAGCAGATTATATGCCTGATTTGTGCAAACCTTTAAACTGTGTTTTCTACTAACTTCTACTGACTGTATGGGGACCTTTCCAGCATCTAGTACAATTTATCTGAAGTCTTATAAGAACATTACCTGGGCCCAAATGAGAAGCCCCATGTTCACAGCCTGCCACGTTACCACCTTTGAAGGGGTTTCCAGTCCAAGCCTGATACTGTCCACTCTGCAGTTTCCAAGACCATCTCTGCAGCCTGGCCACACAGGCTGACCTGCAGCTTTCTCTTCCTAGTTTCCCATCTGATGCTCTGCCTCAGTTTCCTTAACCAGCCTTTCCAGCCTGACATCTTGCACCCATATATACATTCTTGGGAAACCCCTAATCACGAAGTGTTAGAGTTAGAAGAGACCTTATTGATCATCTCTTTCAAACTTCTCACGGGACAGGTGAAGAGATAAAGTCCAGACAGGGAAGGGATTTGCCCATTCTTGCAAAGGGTTGCAGGGGAGCCAGGATTCAAATGCAGGAGTCACCAGGGCAATTATGATCTATGAGAACTTAGGAAAGTCACTTCAACTCTCAAGTTACTTACTGTCTGGCACAGATATGTACCTGAGAATCCCAATTTGTCTTACCTGCTCCCAGAATCAGAGTTAACATCATTAGAGCAGGGCCCTTGAAACTTTTTGATTGCATATCCTTTCTGTAAACATTTTTGAGCAGGCTTCTTCAATGTATTTATATTCATTGATAAATTGTACACGTGCTACCATCATTAGTGAATACAGGAAAGCATAATATACAGTTGGTATTTAATGAATACAAATTCCTATTTGAAATAGCCTTCTTGATAATTTTGAGTCTTTTAGTTCTGTGGTCTCCAACCCCTGGGCCTCGGACCAGTACTGGCCCATGGCCTGGTAGGAACTGGGCCGCACAGCAGGGGGTGAGCGGTGAGTGAGCAAAGCTTCATTTGTATTTATAGCCACTACCCATTGCTTGCATCATGGCCCGAGCTCCGCCTCCTGTCAGATCAGCTGTGGCATTAGATTCTGCATTATGGTGAGTTGTATAATTTTTTCATTATATATTACACTGTAATAGAAATAAAGTGCACAATAAATGTAATGTGCTTGAATCATCCTGAAGCCATGCCCCGTTCCCTGCCCATACCCGTCCGTGCAAAAATTGTCTTCCATGAAAACAGTCCCTGATGCCAAAAAGGTTGGGGACTGCTGTTCTAGTTAACTCTGCTAGATTCTTTTTTTTTTTTTTCCGAGACAGGGTCTCACTCTGCACACAGGCTAGAGAGCAGTGGCATCATCATGGCTCACTGCAGTCTACAATTCCTAAGCTCAGCCTAGATTTTTGATAATTTTGAATCTCTTTGTTAGCTTTTTGTTAGATCTGTTGAGAATAATCATTCCTGTTTTTAACCTCATAGTGAGGTCGAGGAAGACTGCACTAGGAGTAGGAGAACTATCAGCTTTGCTATTTTTTATTTGCTTATGTGGCACTGTTAGTATTGTTTTCCATTTGTAGTTTGCAGGAAACTTTTTAAGACACTTTACCATTTTATGAGTAAGTCTGGTTAAGACTAGAAAGACTAGATTTTACATAGACACACATAAGGCAGACAGACAGACAGACAGACACACACACACACACACACACACACACACAATTATGGTGTAATACACTACAGTAGACCAGTCCCCTGGATGCCCCGTCCCTCTTTCTAAGGAGTGGATTCTGATCTCTCAGAACACCTCATGTGCTGGGCCAGACATGTAATTAAGCCACATAGGGATCAAAGGAACAAATTAGTGGAAATCCAACATTCCACAGGCATAAAGCAGTCTTGCTTTCTCATTTTTTAAGATAGAAGTAAATACCATACAGATAGAAGCCCCTCATATTTTTTTCTAGTACTCAAGGCCCACTGTGAGTGCCCACCTTGGGACCACTGCGGTAGAGTTATGATGGTGTGTATATGGTGATTTGTTTGTGTGAAAAATAAATTCTAATACACTATATATTATTATACTCAAAAGCCAACTTATTTTGTGATTCATTCTTTATAACTTATTTCTAAGTTCTTCCTATGTTTGCCATGCATGTCTTCCAATGGCCTTAGGCCCAAACCGATAAAACCTAATCTAATCACTTAACTTTTTAATGTTCCCAAGTTATTAGAGGGCAGAGAGTTGGACCAGACCTTCCCTCAGGCACCTTGCAATCTAAGATACTCCATTTTCCAACCTTCATTTTTTACTTGTTTATTTATTTTTTAACCATGTCATCAGTAACTCCATGCCATACAAGCCATTTTCTGTAGTACCCACTGTTTCCATAGAAGGCCCTTCAGGATCTGCCCCTGCCTGTCTCTTCAGGCTCATGCCCTGTTTTTCCATTGTCACACCCTGCGCTCCAGTCATGTTGAATTTCTTCTCACAGCCTTGCCTTGGCATGCATCTCCATACCTCTCTGCCTTTGTCTATGCAGTTCCAGCTGCTTCAAATATCTTTCCTCCCCATTCCTACTAATCTCTCCCTCAAGGCTTGCCTCCTCAGTGAAGCTCTTCCTGATTTCCCCACTACAAAGAAGTTATTCCCTCTCTAGGCAAACCAAGCACAAGGTACTTATCGACTAAATTGTATGCATTAGTTCACGTGCCTTATCTTCTGTTCTAGACTGTGAGTTCTTTTAGGGTAGCAACTATGTGCTTTTCGTCTCTGTAACTTCAGTGCTTAGCATAGGAGTTGGTCATGAGTGTGCATTCAATAATTATTGAGTAAAGAAATAAATGAATATGACATAAACTAATGAAAGAAGATGATGGGAGAAAAACATAAATACAGTTATTTCAGACAGCCCAAAGTAAAAGAAAAAAGATACACAGATCAAGAGAAGAGAAGCTTAGACAAAGATCAGGTAAATGATGGGGTTCAGTTATAGAACTTTAATTGAGCACTTAGCATGTGTTAGACATAGTGCGGGGTGGTAGGGAAGGTATTTATTCATCCATTTTCTTACTTATTTAACTTAGGGAAATTACAGGAGGACAGTGTCCCATAACAGTTTTATTTCTACTGTATTCTTAGCAGGTACTCAATAAATATTTGTTTAATAACTAACAAAAAATTAGATATAGTTCCTACCTCTGAAGAACTCACAATCTAGAACGTTCTTTGGCTTTTATAAAATCCTTGGATCTGGAATGAAAGCTAATAAACATGGGAGCTGCCTGCTGAGTCATTCCAGTATGACTGCAACAAAGACAGTTGGGATAAAGTACTGGACTCTGCCCAGGTGTCACAACTTCTGTTTTTTCATTTGGAATTGGGCTCAGTTTAGATTTTACCAGAAGCTTCCATATTACTTGTTGCGTACATGAAAAACATCACCAGAGGGGAGGATTTCTACTCATTACCAAAAAAGCTTTACTCCTCAGATCATTTTATGTGTGTTTCAGGAGAGCAGGAGGAAATCCACGGACTCCTTCAGACTGATGGGAGGAGTTTAACTTGTCAGCTAGCGGGGTCTTCTGAGTGGCTGAGTCCAGGCTCCTCACTTACAGGGGAGGTAAGTCATCTCTGGAGATGGGTGGAGCTTCCCTTCCATCACCCACTGAGCCTGGGCACCACCAGCTCTGCCATGGTGCCCCGACACCGCCACCATCCAACGACAGCATGGCCCAGCAACTACTAGTGTCTTCAGGGACCTTAGTGCCTCCTGCAGAGCCCAGAAGCCACTGATCTGTGGCCTCCTAGCTGAATGTAGCAGTTGAGCTTCTTCACACATCGAGGGAGTGTGAGCTCTCAGGCTGTAGCTTCAATCTCCCAAGTCTTTGGCAGCCTGGCTGCTGAATGGCGAGGCTTCGGGCTGAGTCCTCTCCCATAGAAATCTTCTGGAATATTTTCTGCTGGCTGACAAAGTTGTACACAAGAACAGAGCCCTTCACCGTCCCCCACACCGTGTTTCCAGGGAAGTGAGTCCATCGGTGCGGTGAAGGAGAAGCAGGACTGAGACAGGCTGGCGGCGGAGAGCAAGGCCCCTGCCCCTGGGTAACCGGGTTGGCCACGTCTGGGGATGTGGCTTGGAAACGCCATCGCTGTGTCTGGGGACACGGGATGTGTGGTGCATGTCTACAGTGCCGTTGTCTATGCTATGTGGCCAGAGGTCTGTCTCTGACAAAACTCAGGACATGGTTCGTACTGTTAGAAAAGCACAAGGCAGCTGCTAAAATGTGACCCTAGCCAGTCTTGGTGGACAAGTTCATTCCACGACTGTGTGTCCTTTCTTTCAGGACACAGGGCAGGTCCTGCTTTACCAGGAAAGGGGAGACTACTATGGACCATGATTAGACCCGCTTCCTGGGGTAGGGGTTTCAC
>RJWJ010005005.1:0-71167 GCA_004363605.1 Indri indri | reverse complement strand
TACGAGCATTTTCTAAAGCTTGCTGGTTGGAGCTGTTGCTTTTTACCTGAAGCATCCTATACAGAGTCACTTTCACCGACGCTGCCACATAAATATCTCCTGCCTTTTCTAACATATGCATTCCTTGATTTCTTTCGCTAATATTTATATCTGGTTTCATTTACCAATTTTATAATATATTTTATATTAAAATGACTCCAAACTGTTATAATCTATTATGACTTGAGGGATATTTGTTTCTCTTTTTTTTGCTGCCGCCGTTTTTTAAACTGCCCTTTTCACTGACTGAAAGGTCAAAAATGAACCTAAATGCTCAATTTTATCCTTTTTCTTAAAAAAAGCATTCTCTTGGCATTGTTTATTTAAAATAATAATTCTTTATTTTTATAATCATCTCTGTTACATCACTCCATCTATCAGGAATTATAGTTCTATTTCTGATATTTCCACACCTGCAAATATATAGGGGATTAAAAAGTGGATTAAGAAATGTCACCATAAAGCAAGGCAAGTCCTGAGGGAGACAGCCTGGGAGACAAGTAACTTAGTATAAATGGAAGGTGCCAAATGGTAATAAAACCAAAATGGGAAATCATGAAAATAAAATAACTGTGCATTAAAAATATATTTGGGCCAGCTCCTCTGAGCTTCTGTTTTGTGATATTAAGTGTTTAAACCTGCTTAAAATGAGAGCTTTGAGTTCTCAAAATCCTTTAATTCGGTTAAACATCCGCTACTCTGAAAGGACTCCACAGCATCCCATAAAACATTATTTATCTATGTGCGTTAACTGCACGATACTGTAATTTCCAGAATAAATGCTGGGTGTAAATTGTTGTTTATGTTGGATCCTGACTGTCTTTACGAGAAACAAAGTGAAAACGGAATCTTCACAGCTTTATTTCTTCCGTTAAAGTCTATTCTGCAGCAGGAAACATGCCTAGTGGAGTTTCTTAATGAACACTTATAAAGACTGCTGGTTAAAACCAAGTATATAGAATCACCTCCAAATGTATACCCTCTTTTATTCTACATTCTTTTCATTAAATCAAGTTAAATTAAAGTGAAAGTAGCACCATTCACATTGTTATAGTTAAGGGTCTGTCAGCATTCTTATGCAAAGACTTGTCCCACATTTACAACTTGAAAGGGACAAGAAGAAAATTTGAAAAAAAACCCAAAAACCAAAAAACCCCACTTTCCTACAGAGAAGCTTGGCCTGGAAATGAATTGTTGTTTTTATTTATCTTTAATGACTTTTAAAAGTCCATCTTGGGGCAAAAGATACAGACATCCTAGTGATTTAAGATATTTGGTTGGATTTTCTTGGTTTTCCAAAATAATAGCTTTCAAAGGCATTTCAGTTATAAAATTGATTAAAACATGAAATTCTGTATGTGCTAGGATTTCCTAAAGGACCTTAAATATTAGAACCTTAATTGTTTCACCTCAAAACACGCAACAAAGATAATTACCTTTCCTTATAAATGGAAACTCAGACATGGAGAAGTTAGGAGGATTTCGAAGTCAAATATACAAAGGACCATGTAAAATTTTTGATTCTTTCTCTGAACACTTGGCAATTTTTTCTTGCAAAACACCATTGCTGTGTTCTAAATAAGAACCGACAAGTCTTTCAACGCACACAGAAAGCATTCATTTAACATTTCTTACGAAAAAAAATAACTGTGCAGATTTTAAGCCTAAGAATTTACTGTGCCTGTGCAGCAGCTGCTCTCACCTGATAAAACTGTGATGATTCTTTCTGAGCGATTATGACTTATCAGGTCAGTGACCAACAAACTATAAAACAGATTCTAACAGCCCCCAAAGGGTTGGTGTAGACTCTTGAGTAAATAATATATGTAAGAGAGAATGGGAGAGAGAGAGAAAGAGAGAGAGCGATAAAGAGAAGAGCACACACGAGTGACCTATTTTGTTGAGTTGTTATAGGACAGGAGGACAGGGTCCTTGATTTTAATCCCAGTTTTCTCCCTCAGCAGCACTTTTTGAGACCAAAAGTCAGATGAGGAAACAGTACTGTTTTTAGCAAGAGAGAGGTCCCAGAGCAGCCCATAGAATTTTCTGACATATGCTGTTTTGCCCTGGATTTGATATAAGCCATGAACTAGCTGTTACTTTGCCCATATTTTACATGTGTATCTGAGAAGGCAGCCAATGACTTCTGGGAAAAGGTACCAATCCTCATAATGAACTCTAAGAGAAGGAATACCAGAATAGTGCATTATCATTTCAGTATTTTGTTCTACCTAAGACCTTAATAAATAGTACTGCTCTTCAAATAAGCGTACATTGATTGGATTGGAAAAAAAAATTCAAGGAAACCCTAATAAAAGAATTAAGATATTATGATAAAAGTGGCCCAAACTCTAAAACAGCGTGTATGTGAGTTTGCGTGTGTGTGTGTGTGTGTGTGTGTGTGCATGTACACAGATCCAGCTGCTTACAACCACAGCCAATATAAAGGAGAAACTTTGATCTATATACTGTACTTAAGTCAAGTTTTCCTAATTGCATCAGCTTCCCTGGAGGTCTCTGCTGCTTTATTGCTGGAGTAGATGCTATAGAACTTCTCTTGGGTTTAATGGCATAGTAAGAGTTGTATTTGTTTTTCAGATCTTGAAAAGTGGATACAAATTGTTGCTTAGGTTTTAAGACCACAGATTGTGTGACATCATTCTGGTCCCCAGTAGGGACATACCACTGTGGTCCTCTGGTCATTCCTCACTTAAAGAACTGCAACAGGAAGTAAGCATGGTAGTTTCAGGTTGTGAACCATCCTAACTTTTAATAAAGGGGAGGCTCTGAATCTTTCTCTCTTTGGAGATTTGCAAGATCAGAGTAGAAGGAGAGAGGCCTAAGGCTGAGGCATGGACGGAATGGTTCCTGCAAGTCCCCTTGACTCCGAGAGTTCGTTGGGACACTGAGGAGTCTAACTCTTAAAACTTTGGCTGGATTATTTTTACTGGGTCAGACTTGAGTCTGTAAGCAGTGGCAAGACTAAGAATGAAATAGCAAGGGGAGGGAAGAGGAAGAAGGAAAGATAAATGTAAGACTTAAGATGGTTTTCCAGAGATGAGTGTGGGATATTTCCCAAACAACCCACACTGCTCTTGACTCAAGACAGTGCTAGCAGTTTTATGAGCAATGGCTTCATTTCCTTCTAAAAGTACACAAGTGGCATTTCTTGGTATGATTTTATAGAGATCATATTATGGTTGTTGTTTTCTCCAAGGGGACCCAAATTAGGTATGGATAGAATGGCTACAGGAGACTTCTCAGGCATAGGTGCTGGACTCATCTCTCCCCAACCAACCCGGACCCTGCTGTGTTCTGTAATGAGTCCTCTTCTTCTAGATGACTATGGAAGGACCAGAGCCAACACCACCTCATACCTTCCCTATCTCCCTCTGACAGATCAAGAGATACTTTGGCTGCCACCAAGGGGAGGCACAGGAACAGAGTTCAGATAAACTTTTGATAAAGTGCCATAGCAAACCCCTCATCAGAAGGCAGGAAAGGTCACACGGTAAAAAAAAAATAATAAGAAGAAAATATAACTGCTTTCTTATGAGGAAAATATTATGAGTTCTTCCCCTTTTTCAGCTTTTATGGAAGGAGATTCTGCCAGTTCCTTCAGAAAAAAATAAGAAAAAGTAGTTTTAAAATGAGATTATGCACCTTCAGGGTGCCATTAGGAAGTTTTACTGTACTGAGATGACATGAAAGCTCTGGAATTAATATCCCTGAGATGCTTCAAACCTGCAATAGCAATTATTGTACTACGTGTCCCTGGATAAATAATAGGGCCATTCAACTAATTAGCTTCAATGATTTCAGCTCCCTGTAAATTCTCTCTCACTCGGCTATAAAAATAACACTAGGAAAACTTTTGGTAAGAGAAACTTCTTTCAGGAGATGTTTTCTTTTCCTTTTTTCCCCCTTCAGTTCATAATGTGCCATGTGTAAAGTAACTTCCATTCCTACTCACAAAGCTAGAATGGAATATACAAAATTTGCATATTATTAATTGCCATTTACTGCTACTGAACAAATTAATTTAAATCTCTAATTTTTGCCTTCCATATAAGATATAAACATTTTGAGAATTTTAAACTAGTTTCTTGACACACAGCATAAGCAATCATGCCTGCATGAGTAATAGAGTATAAAACCCTAAGTGCACATATACATATATGTATGATTAAAGATAAACAAAAGAATTATTAATACTTATATCCACACTTCAATATATTATTGCCCTGTTATTTGAGAGAATTTTGACAACACATTAGCTTTTCGATGGTGTGCTCCTGGAACATTGATTCATTCTTTCATATTTATTGAGTGCCTACTAGACGCAAGATGTGAAGTTCCTTCTGCGCATTTTGTTGGAAGAAAAGTAGATTTACTTAAACACAGTATTATTCCTCTTTAGAGTGACAAGGATTCTCCTATACTTCTGTCACCTAGAAATACCATTAAATTCTGTAAATTCAAAGTGATAATAATGTGAACTTCAATAATGTAAGCAAATACAATTCTAACACCATCAGCAATGGTCTGAAAATGTATATGACCCCAAGACACCTGAATTTTCTTAAAGCTTGGGTTTTTGTGGGGTTTTTTCCCCGCTTGGGGTAAGCTGTTGAGATTTCTCCTTTTCCTTTCATGGAAATTTCTCTACACATTGAAATGAATCAGAAGCTCCTCCCCTGGGTGGGCTAGTACTCCTCCTTCAAATGCTGAACGTCATCACAGAAGAGACATGGGGACCTAGGGAGAGGGAGATGGTGATAAGCTTCACCCTTGGAGAAGAAATGAGGAGGAAAAGAGTCTGAAACCTCTTCTTGGGCTTATCTTGTTTTTAATTAACATAATATAATTAAAATTCAAGCCAGACAAAATGACTGGATCTTAAATCAGAATTATGTCTAAGAATGGAGACTGCAGTCATCTGTTTGCACTCATTAGAGTGACCTGCACTACTTTCTGGGTCTCCCATTTTGCTCTGCTACTTATAGACAAGTTCTTTTTTTATATCTTAGCCATATAAAAAAGTAATTTTTCCCCTTCTGCACCAATACTTACAAAATAATATAAAGACAGTTGTACTGCACATTAGGATGAAGAATACAATATAATAGAATATCATGTAATAGATTAAAAAATGACCTTCCTCTGAAGCATTACATAATTATTAAATTCAAAACAATTCCCCTAAAATTGATAATCATGTAATCTGCCAAAGAAACTTTCCCATAAAAAATTTGAATGTTAAAAATTTCCCTAACAAAATGTGGCTAGAAATTATAGTTTTTGTTATACAACTATTCCGTTTTATTCAAGCATTCTAGTCTCCCCACCTCAAAATCTACACCCAAGAGCTACCTAGGAGGTTTGTAATATCAACCCCCATAACTTTCCTTTGAAGAGATCTGCAGCCTCAGCTTATGAGAAATGCAGTCTGTTCACCCTAGGAGAATATAAGTCATAACGTTTGTTTTGGAAATCTATTTTACCCAATATTTCTCAATGAAATAAATTGTATAAATGAAATAAAACTGACACTGTAATATTTACTAAATTGCTACCGTCTGCTGTCTGCATAACACTCTGTCTATCATTGGTTTCTCCTTCTTGTTCAGTTTAGCAGGCAAAGGAGCAAAGGAAAAAGGCTTTTGCAAAGATGCATTTTTAAATCAATATAAATAAGGTTACAAAGTAGCCAGACTTAGCATGGTTTCCTCCTTACTTGTTATCCCTATGCATTTGTCACTTTCTCACTGGTCTCCCTTCTTAACAATGCACATTCTTCAGTTTACCAAAATGTGTGTGTGTGTGTGTGTGTGTATGTGTAGTTCACACATGGAACTAGGGCAAGAAGGTCCAGATGGTAGAGGAACAGAGAAAAATTCAAGTAAATCAATCCTATATAAACTATATGAGTGGTCTGATATTACATACACTGAATGATGAAAGAAACTATAAATATAATTGACATTCTTAGTTGAAAATGACTCATTGAAAATGAAATATTTGAAGATGAAAGCAGTTAGCAAAAAGACCATTTTTAATACGAAGTGTACACATAAAAAGAAAAAAATATATTCAGGGTCCCTTAACAGCATGTGCTTCTTTCAGTCTGTGGTATCACACAGTCAGACTCTTGCACTGATAATGAAGCAAACTAGACCCCCACCAGCACCCTAAGCCTGCTTTTTAGGACAGCTGCGAGGCAGTGTACTCAAAGCCTGATGCAGAGAAATTCATGTGTACTCTATGGAGACTCTGATTCATGGAGGAGCAGGACTGATCCGTTTATCAGTGTTCAGAAAGTCTTGTGAAGGACAATGCCTATGATAGGAGGGAAGGAAGGTAAAAATGGGACAGGAGGCTCTGAGGGCTCCTCTGGCAATTGGAGGTAGGGAAGGAAGAAGCTAAGCTATAAATAAAAAATATTTCTAGAAATGGTATGTGGATGATGCATTATTAATGATCATGAAATATATCTCAATATAGAGGGGAGAGTGGCCACATCTCAAGATGGAATAGAGCCAATATCACAAGACACTTGGTCCAAAAACTGCTGATGCTCTTGTGATTTTAGAAGGATGCAAAACAGCCCCTAAAGTCAATGAGGGTTTTAAGTGTTTGTAAGTCTACTTCATTAAGCACAGGGATGATACTAAAAAACTGATATGCAATAAAGAGATGAAAAAACACAGAATGTTGTTTTTTTTTTTTGAGATAGAGTCTTGCTCTGGTGCCCGGGCAAGAGTGCCGTGGCGTCAGCCTAGCTCACAGCAACCTCAGACTCCTGGGCTCAAGCGATCCTTCTGCCTCAGCCTCCCAAGTAGCTGGAACTATAGGCATGTGCCACCATGCCAGACTAATTTTATATATATATATATATATATATTTTTAGTTGTCCAGATCATTTCTTTCTATTTTATAGCAGAGACGGGGTCTCGCTCTTGTTCAGGCTGGTCTCGAACTCCTGACCTTGAGCGATCCACCTGCCTCGGCCTCCCAGAGTGCTAGGATTACAGGCGTGAGCCACCGCGCCCAGCCCAGAATGTTATTTTGATAATCTCAAATTTTTAAACTTCATAACAACTGTATAAGAATCTAGCCTACTGTTGTTTTAAAAATATTTTATAGTATCTTAAAATCTCTGTCTTAAAACATTTAAAAACATGTCTCATTACCTACGGAGTTTGGAAAGTACTGTACCTTGAGGTTAGAAAACTGAAGGATTCCTGCCTTACTATTCCCTGTTTTAACCACCAGCTATATTCTCTGTTAACACAGTCTGTGGCTCAAAAATATTTGCCTCTTCAGATTTATCTGCTTTCCCAAACACGTATCCAAACAATTCAGCCACTTTTCTGCAAGCACAAATTTTACATGTGGAGCTATGTATGAAGATATTATAATTATAGCAATAATGTAGATATGGTTAGAGATGACCAAGACAGGTGACAGATGGTCACAGATTTTAGATTTATTAAAAAAGTAGTAGCTTCAATTTAAAGGATGTATCTGTGGTACATCCACAGACATTCAGAAAATTTGCTGAGAAGTCACAAAGGAGGAAGAAGATTAGTAGGTTAATATACTCTCCCTTCCTTCCTTCCTTCCTCTCTCCCTCCCTCCCTCCCTCCCTCCTTCCTTCCTTCCTTCCTTCCTTCCTTCCTTCCTTCCTTCCTTCCTTCCTTCCTTCCTTCCTTCCAGTTATCTAGATGGGAGATTTAGTCCTGCTGCTGAATTTGAGGGTCTCTCACACTGCTCATCTCAACAATCAATTTTTACTGCTGTAGAAGATAATAATGGTAATAACACTATAGAAAAAAACTACCATGACCTATAACTATAACTTATTACAGTCTTTTAAAAAATAACTGTAGTGTATGGAGCTTCCTCATTTCTTGCAATAGAAAAGGAGCTGAAACTTGGAGCCTCTGAGGCTGTCCATAGATCTCCAGAATGCATGCAAGAGGCTGACTTGCTCACAAGGAAGAGCAGCTTCGGGTATGGGCCATATGGATGAGAAAGGCGACCCAGCACCAGAGATCTGCTGAGGACAGTCACGTTCTGCCCCACCTGTCTTCTTGTACCAAGTGCCAGCATAAAGCTCTCTGTGTGACGCACTAGTGCTTTATCATCCTACACCGAGAAAGTCAGGATTCTTGGCTGGTTAAAGTGATGTTCTTATTCCCAACAGGACAGTCCTATGACGGTGCTCTTGATACTGAAATTTCAAAGATCTCTGTTCACCTGAATAACAACCAAAAATTAAGTCTCCCACAAAGCCCGATGTGTTCTTCTATTGCATTTATCAGAGAGGATGCAAAATATAAAGCTTTATTTCATCCTGGTACACAGATTTCCACCTGCTGAGCAAGAACTCACCTGGTTTCTATAGTATGTGAAAGGACTGCCCTTGTAAGTAAAATTATATTCCAGACACTTTCAAATGAAGTGGATTCACGAAGCACACAGTTTATCTTCAGATCTGGAAGCCTTCCTCAAAGCATGACTGTGCAACAGAAGAGTTTTAATGCCACTCTCCACTCTGTAGTGCACTGCATACTAACAAGATTTATATACATTACTGGTGTCGTTAAGGAAACTTAAATGACTTGCAGTTTCTCTAGATGAGATTTTAAAAAAATCTTAAAAAGGGTGTGCAGCATACAAATCAAATAGGATTACATTAGAAATTGTTTAAAAGTACAAACGTAATACTGCTTGTGTACCAGCCATGGAACACATAGCAAAGATTTGTTTTACTTCTCTTAGACAGCCATTCTACAGTCACTAAACATAAACAACCATAAAGTTACAGCTGCTTTTAAAATGTCACTTAGGGACAAACTGTATAGATGGGAAATTAGATAGTACTGAATGGTTTTGGAAAAGGACCAGCCCTGTACTCTGAACTCCTCTAGCTATACATTCATGAGAAAGAAAATATTTCTCATCACTAATCATATGTTTTCATATGTAGGTATATATATCTACAATGTGATCCAAATGATTTATAAGATTCAGAATGATTAACTAAGACTTTTCATAATATTCTTAAAAATTGAGCATAGTTATATTGTATGAATACTGAGAAAAATGAGATAGATGAGGTTTGGGGAATAATTAAAATTTTAAGAAGATGCTTAAATGTCCACAATTATTTAAAATGGGAGACTCTACAGAGCATGCTACAAAAATGACTCAAGCTAGGATTTCCAGTTAAATATGTTAAGGCAATATACTCTTAGTAGGCTGAATAAAATGTAGAATAACCTATATTAAAAAAGCACATAACGATGTCAAATCTTTAAGCTTCCAACCAGAGGATTTGCAATAAAATGAAATCATTAGGCAAAGAGTGGTCACTGTTATGATGAAAAGAAAAAAATGACTCAAAATTCTCATATCTATTATTATATTAGAATAGTTCACTTTCCTCTCCACATAATAACATTAGGCATTAAAGAGCCATTTACACATACCTTATTATTATTTATGAAATTACAAGTACACACGGTGTCTGATAACTCATCTCTCTGTATTAAATAGGAACATACATTGTTTTTTAAAATGTCTGCCTTTTACAATGTGCTAGGTAACAGCTTTCCATAGCATAATCACGAATGCATTATATAATGTGCTTTATAAGAAGTTATTAAGGATTATGACTATAGAAACGTAATCCTAATATAAATATGAATAAAGCATTTAGGAATGGTATTTTCACTTAGACTGTTACCTATATAATTTGCAGCAATACAATTATCATAGGAGAAGACATACCACATTTACAGAAAAAGCCATTTCCATGAATGTTAGTAAAAATCCTATAATGTAGGTGTTTTTCTAGCAATTTTGCAAAACCCACGCCTTTAAAAACATGAGAAGAATCCACAATGCCACCTACAGTATTCTCGACAGTAATCTTGCCTTGGTAGGAAAAAAATATCAGCTTTATTTGAAAACCCAGGTACATGTAAATTTCCAAACTGCAAGTAGGTGGCAGTGGAGACATTTCTGGATGATTTTTCTCAGTTGGAAATGTGCAAGGAGGAAAAAAAACCTCCTTAAAAACAAGTTACAAACATACTAAAATAAATAATGCCCTGAAATGTAACCTTCCATAGCAGACCACCATTACGAGCTAATAAAATATTTGTCTTTAGAGACCAAAATCCCACCAATCCCTTAATGAAGACATCTATAGCATGGAAAGTGAGCAGCATGGATGACAAAATTAGGAAAAAAGGGAAAGAGAGAAGGGCTGGACAATTGTTTCCTACAAATCTAAAAGTAGGAATTAGGAATTTGAGGTGGACAAGAAATTCCAAGGCTGGCAGCATGAAACACATAAATTTAAAACTAGTGAGTTAGCATTTTAAGAACTCATTAAGAAATCTCTTGTTGGAATGTAAATTCAAGAGGAAGGCAAATGAGTTCATTAGGATGTGGTCTTTAATGAAGAATATCAATTGAGTTCATCAAAAAACTGTGTACAAGAGGCTATTAACCAATGTAGATATATTTAAAGTGTGCTCAACTCTAAACAAACATGAGAAACATTAGAATGAAACCACCTGAATTGTCTTGCAAGGTTAATGAGTTGGCAGTTAGATTCATTCTGTTCTCAAGTTTACCTGCAAAGACAAGCAGGGTCATTAAGTTGTATTATCAATTCGCTGTAATTGATTTGACTTGTGGACATCATTTTAGAAACTGGAAAGTGCCCAAGAATAAACTCTGGAGGTGTGTGTGTGAATATAGACAGAAAGAAACAGGTGAATGGATTGTAAGAGGAAAACAAGGAAGTCGATGTTATTCATATCAGAATCACTATTTGAAAAAAAAGGAAGGTAAGTGTCCAGATCAAAGCTTTTTCACACGATGGTTATCTCAAACCAGCTCTTCTTGCCTTAATTGGTTAACCACACAGTTAACAACAATGGCAACCAAGTAGTGAAGGGATGCAAGAAACCTGGTGAAAACAAATGTCACATTCTCAGTACTACTGTTCCCCTGTCTGGAACATTCTTCTTCTATTCATCTTTTAAGATTCAATTCAAAATCCAGCTACTCCAAAATGCCTTTCAGAATCCCTGATGTGAAATTAATCTCTCCCTCTCGTATAGTATTTTTTTTAAAAAAACTTCTATTATAGCAATTATCACATTTTAGTATTAGAATTATTATACCTGGGTCTGAATGACTCCCATGTCTGCAAGTCCCAGGAGGGCATGGGTCATTCCTTGATAATTTTTGGAAAATTTTTGGTTTCATGCTCTCCAAGGAGAAAATGCTTTATGTGTGCTTATCTGAATTAGTTGAAAGGATTAATTAAAACTCTCAAAATATGACATGTTTTAATGCTGCAAGACAGTAAGAATTCTATGGTTTGCTGACCAAGAGAAAAGTGGCATGCCCGTAGCTCACTTGAATAGAGCCTTATAAAGCCTTAAGAAGAAATGTGGCACCAACCGTGACCTGCTTATATATGGAGGAGTCCTTGGGAGGTACAGTGTCAGTCTCGTTGCTAGTATAGGCCTGAGAATCATTAGTGTACTGGCCTCTTGGAAACAGTAGGGGGCGTTTTACAGCTGAAGCTTCTGATGGAGGATGTGCTCATAGACTGTGAGAAGGGAGGAGCCTGCAGAAAACCTAGTCATTGTCCTGGTGACCTTTTAAATGTAAGCAGCAGGAGGAATAATTCAGGCCTGGTAGCAGTGATCAGAGATGTCAGGGGAAAATCCTAAAAACTCCAAAAGCAACAACCATCCTGAACCCAGAATTCTCAAACTAAGAGAGAAATTTCTTAGGCTGAATTAATAGTTTGTTACTTAGGTTTCACTCATCAAAAGAGATTTGGTGTGGTTCTTCTCTACCCCTTGTGTTCCTCTCTCTGGAATGGCATTAGAGGTTACTTTTGTTTTATGGTGGGGAAAAAACCACACACACAATGAAAGAATATTGAAAAAGTTCTGTAAAAGCTCCCCTGAGAGAGGAAAAAAATCTCTGGAAGTCATTCTTCCTCTCGGAAAGGCGTTGGATCAATTTCATTCTTCTCCAGATAGCGCATAAAACTCAGCACCAGGCTATGTAAGTACAAGCAAGTTTCAGTGAGGCTTCATTTCTTGCTGCCAAAGATCTGCAACTTCTAATTGCCTGACATACTGAACATACTGAGACATGAATGTTGCAAACATCTAAAAATATTAGGAGTGTGGCTCCCTACAAAGAAGATGGAGGGCTACCTGAGGTGTCAGAGTTTCTCACATTGAAGAGTCAGAGAGAACCGTCCACCTGCAGGAGGCCCCCAATCAGGTGGTTAGAAGAGCATCTTTAAGATGAAAGAATCATTGTCTGAGTTTGGCTTCAAACCAGTACATTTCAAGAGTCTTACTAGATAACCAAGAGATAATAAAAGTGACCTGGCTAAAGGTATACATTAAAATTGGACCAGGATGCATTTTTAAGAAAGACAGAAAACTCTGAGAGCATGGCTTCAGAATAAAAACAGGGCATCACACATTTTTTTCGTTAGAAAGCTGCAGTTCTGGATTATCTTAATCTATAAAATTTTGTCATTCTCTGTATTGGGCAATAGTGACATTATATTTTATTATAAAGTATTATAGTATATTTCTGTTTGATGAGTAAAGACTTGAACAATTAAAAGAAAAAATGTTTATTGTAATCTCACTGCATCAAGATGTGATTTTCCTATTCTATTGTACATTTAAAATTTCTTACCCTGTTAAAAAGCCCATAAAACAGATTTCGTGAACATATGTTTTATGAGTCAATGCCAAAATAAGAGTGGTAAATCCCTCAATCACAGACATAATCTTTAGAAGTCAACACTTAATTATTCAGCCTGTGGATTTTCCATGCTTTTCTGCCCCTCCTCCTTTTCCATATTTAGATATTTCTTTGTGCGCGCACACACATACACTTTTAGAAAGCAGGCAGACAAAGAAGTAGAAGAAATGAAACTGAAACTTGATGATTCGAATGCTTTCAGTATCGCTTTGAAATGTTGTGGGTAACAAACAGAAGTTAAAGCTAAAAGATAATCAAGAATTGGTATAATTTAAGAATAGGTTTCATTTCAAAACAGTATTTCATGTGCAATTTTTTTTCAAATGCCCTTTAAAAAGTTTTGGAAAATTAATTGTGGGTAGGATGTTTCAAACTAACACAGTAAATAGATTTTCCCTTCAAAATTTTACCTGCTTAAAAACATTTACATTTTATTTAATACTGAGTTTTAGATTGATTCTTCAGCAAACGAAGTAAGAACTTGTCATTAACTACCAGCAGGTGGTGGTATTCACAAACAGGGTATAAGAAATACTGAAAGGGCTATGAATATAACCAATATGTGGTTCAGATTTATGGATTATGGATTTTAAAACATTTTTAATGGAGTTGTCAGCTCTCCGAAGCCACTTCCATTCCTATCTGTTCCATACGAATGTAGAAACTTGGAAGTCACCTTAAAATATATGCCTGCAGAAAGTTTTGCATTAAGAACATTGAGTTTCTTTGTAAAAGCAGAGAAAATATTTTCTATTTTTAAGTATTTAAATTTTCTGTATAACAATGAGCTTTAAACAAGCACAAATATTCAGACTCTTCCAATATTTTGGGAGCGTCTAGGTTTAGAATCTTGTCTATTGTCTATTCAGGGCAGACGTGTATCAAGAGGGAGCACTGACTGTATACTTTAGGCAAGCTAACCTGAGCAAACACTGAATGGTGGGCACTGTGCACACACAGTTGCTAGGGAGAAAATATGTCTGTTCTTGTCTCCAAAAATAAAACTCCCAGGTTTCAGAGGCTACAGAAGCAACAAGAGGCAGTGAACTCCAGTCATCAAGTCAACAGCTTCAGGGGCTTTAGGAACAGGCTGAAATTATTTGGTTTTGACCGCCAGATGACCTCTATTGCTGCCCAGTCTGATGGACAGTCGGACCATTAGTTCTTTTAACACACATTCTTTTCCTGAAACACAGACACCACTCTGCGTTTGCACAGAGTAAGAGAGGAGAGCAAACGAGAGTATCTGACAGGGAGAGACAGAGACGAACATCCACAGAGAACCTTCTAAACCAGCCGCAACCCTTCCACTGTTTTAGGGCCCGGGGCTAAAGGAATTCATTCCAAGCAAAGAGACATCAGATAATTTTTCAAAGAAAATCCAACTTAAAAATTTGACTCTAGACTACAATTAGGCAAGATTACCTCTAATATATGTTCAAAACAAAAACATGGGAATGCTTAAAATGGATTTTTTTCTGTATTTTCTAAAGCATTTGGTTTCTGGCTTAAAAACCTGCAATAATATATTTTTAAAAATATACAGATCAGAAATAAAAAAGTCTTACTATGTTCTACCTAATGTTAGTTCAGGCTTAATGTAAAATCATTTCCCACTATATGCTACCCAGTTCTTTATAATCCATTTAATGAGTATAATTCCCAAGGCCACATTACTGTGGTGTACGAAATTCAAAATACATTTTATTTGCTTTTTTTGGAATGCATGTGTTTTGATGTGTTAATAAAAAATAACTTTGGTCTTATTATTCTTGCAAAATAAATCAGGAGCTAAGCTTTGCTCTCAAACAACCTATTAATCCAAAGCAAAACTGAAAAGCACAAAGATTTGTACTCCAAAGAGACCCATAAAGATACTGAACTTTGCCAGGAAAGGGGGAGAGAAAAGGGAGTAAAAAAAAAAAAAAAGAAATTTAGGTGGAGGATAAAATTTTTTATAGATGAATTGTTCTATCTTTAAATAAAGCAAAATTTAAACTTATATTTCATCAAATCTACAACACACACACACACACACACACACATACACACACACACACAGGTCCTCTATCTCCATTTTCTTGCGGTTGTGGATGACAGGTTAGAGCTTGTCCCCAGCCTCTTCTGATTTTCCTCTTGGGATAAGTGATGAGCTATGCTGCAGTAAACGAGGAAACATCTGTTTGACTTTCTGAAGCTGGCACAGGAAGCTGAAGTCTGAATCACAAATGCCACTTTCACAAACAGGTCTCCCACAGGAACCCTGCTAAAAAGATGACTCTACTGGGGTAAACCACAGCTCCAGTGAGTGATGGGTAGAGCTGCTCCACTTTCCAGCTATTTGAAACAATACACACTTTTTATAGGATTTGCTTGCGCTGGGTTTTAATGGATCCCAATCTGTTAAAGAGAAAAAGTACCTGGATCCAGTTTTAATTTGGAAAGTTAGTTCATATTAAAGCACCAAAGACTGTAAAACTGGGAGTCTTTTATTAGTAAGAAAGTTATGAAACTGGTATGTGGTTACTGTGTACTCAGACACACAAAACCTCAAATTATTTTTTAAGCATACTGACATGGTAGTTAAAAATCAGCACACATTACATTTTGTTTTATTCTAGTATTATTGCCATCAACAGTGTGACTAACTCAGGAACACCACTCTGGCTAGAGGTTCGTCTAATGGACCAAGACTACTGTAACTTTTTCACTTTTTTTTCTCAAACTGGGTAGAAAGCACCTTTGGGAGTTGCATATGCCCAAAGGCAAACTCCTGTGGCAAGTGGAACATGCAGCTGGCGATGTCCCCAATGCCTCTTTTAGTAGAATCTTTCTATCTGCACATCTTTTTAGATTGTCCAAGTTTCAGTTAAACTTATTTTTTTAAACCTCTTTTCTTTAGTTTAGTGATTTTTCTCTTTATGAAAAATGACTGCTTGCTGTTGGATTCCTCTCTTGGGATATTTACTCATCTTTCTCCTGAACAAGGCTCCCATTTCCTTGTCAGCGCTTGGTTTGGCTGACATCATTGTATGATTATTAACCTGTGAGTGAGCTGGAAATATTTTAGGGACAATCTAAAAAAAAAAAAAAAGAAAAAGAAAAACCAGCCTAGGCCATCCAACTGAAGTATTTACCAAAAAGAACAGCTTTTATAAGCTATAATCAGGTAGGTCTTAATGTAAATGATAGGGTGATACAAATATTATGTTGCATATTTCTACTTAGCCTTCAAAGGCAGAGGGTATTTCTATCAGAAAGGAGTTCCTTTATTATTTAAAAGTAGTTTCTGCCTATCAGAACAGATGTATGGTTGTTGCCAGTAAAATACTAATTATACTATGTACATCAATAATATAGTATTGAAACTGTTAGTGCAAGAAATCAGGTCTGTGACTGGAAATTAACTTAATTTTTAAAATTCTGATTTCCTTTTCTTATCCCTCTTCTCTTTCTCTTTTTTGAAATTTGAAAATGATATTTCTATCTTACAATTACTGAAGAGAATTCTTAGGTGAATGAAGTGGAAACGTTCAGATATACAAGAAATTGTCTTTCTTTCTTTGAATAGACTAACACTAAACACATAATGCTTTCCCTGCTCTAATGAAAGCCCTCACAGAACATAGCAGATGACACAATTAGCACATAGAATATCATTTTTATCATGAAAAAAATGTGATACAGAGCAAAGAATTATTTTTCTCAAATATGTTTTCCACATCCTTCTCCATACTCAAGGCTCTGAGTGCTCCTACAACATTTAGGATCTTCTTCAGATAAACTTCCAACTTCTGAATCATGAACACTAGAGTAAGCCTTTCCGAGCTTAAAATGAAATTAAGACATGAAGTAGATATATAAGTTATCAGGCCTTAGAGAGAAAAAACAAAATTAGATACTTCTCAACATATACCTCAATTTTACTTCGTTTTCATAATAAAAAAATAATGTTGAGCAAAAGGAACACTAGTTGGGGAATTCTTCCAAAATCAATTTTAATTAAACACACACACTTTAATGCTGAACATGCCTGTTTAATCAATGATTTTGGCTCTAAGGTGACACAATCAGCATTTACACTTACAATTACCACTTGGTACTAATAGACACTCTATACATAAGCCCTTAAGGTCAACACCCAAATCATTGCCCTGTATTAATCCTTAATAACTTAGAGAATGGAAATTTTCTAAACCCACTTATTTTCCTAAGGAAAGGGTATAAACACTGGCTTAGTTTAATTTGCTACTATTAAAATGATTTGTGATTAACTTAGTATCAATTAATTAAATACTAGATTGCTTACAAGATTATTTGCTATATTTATATTCTTTCACCATTTGGTCTTAAGTACTGAGCTATGGGAGAAATTTAGGAACTCCCTTCGGAAGGGTGATTACAGAACCAAAGGTGGAAGGACTAACAAAATAGGTATCAACAGATAAATAAAGGGAAAGAAGAGATGGAGAGGCACTCGTTTCTTCAGTGATTACAAAGAGGCAGTTTATAGGTACCTTTACATTTTTACCTGATGTATGTATTATTATACCCATTTTACAGATGAGAAAACCTAATCAGAGACTTCAAATGACTTCCCTGAGATCATACAGTTAGTTAATGTAATAATCCATTCTAGAGTTTGGAATGTTTTATAAAATTGAATCTTACAAAATCCTTGAAAGACAGACATTACTCTCCACTCTAGAGTTTCAAAAAAGAAAACTTGAAGAGGTCTTCAGTATAATATAATAAGCCAATTATAAAAATAAGGAGAAGATGTAAAGTATATTAGTCCTGGACAACCCAACAATTAGTAGCTGTCAGAACAGCAGACTGAAATAATAAGACAACAAAAGACAACAACACAAGAGGCTGAGGCAGGAGGATCACTTGAGCCCAGGAGTTTGAGGTTGCTGTGAGCTAGGCTGATGCCACAGCACTCTAGTCCAGGCAACAGAGTGAGACCCTGTCTCAAAACAAAACACAACAAAACACGAGCCAAAAGGCCCACAAAACCTGTATTACATATTGTGCTTAATAGTCAAAAGCCCTAAATGACTGCTTTCTAACACTCGAATACAAACAATCCCTGACTTATAAACCCCTGAGTTATCACATATAATGTATATCCATTGCTGCTACTGCCGACAGAGAGCCTCTATGGAAAATACTCAGAAGACCGAAAAGAATTTGTTGGTACGAAGTGGAGAGCTTCAAGTTAATTTTTAAGCTTAATGCTATACAAATTAAAAGTACAATAAGATTTTTAAGGCACTTGACAAAACAATTCTAAAACTTACAGGAAACATAAAAAGGGAAAAGTAGCATATTGAAATTTTGAAAGAAAAGGTAATGACCGATACTAACAGCATTAAAATATTATAGAGCTACGATAAATCCAAGTACTGGTGCAAAAATGCTCACATCAATATAACAGAATAAAGAGCTCATTTTAGGTGTGATAAATTAGCATCTAATAAAAAGATACTACAAGTAAAAGAGGGTAATTTAATAAATGATTTGAGAAATATAATAATTTGGAATAAAATCAGTTTAGATTCTCATCTCACACTAATCAAAATAAATTCCACCTGAATTAAAGATGAATCTATGGCTGTCAAAATATGGAAAAACTAAAAGAGAATAGAATGTTTAACAAATCTCTAGAGAAAAAAGGACATTCTAAGTTAGAAGTGAAAAAATAAATAAGTATGACCATGTTAAGAAAACAAAACAAAAAATAACTTCTGTGTGCAAAAAGTATCCATGTATACCAGGACTAGAAAATGTGGCATAAATGGGCAGAGCTTCTGGAAGTTGACCCTGAGGGACATGTATTCCCAGTCAGGGTTAACCTGCTATAAGGTCATATTCTTGTCCAAAATTACCTTAACTCACGCTCTCCAAATTATTGTACTTCATCCTTCTTCCACCTTGAACACCATCATTTAGAGATTCATTTATGTTTTGAGAACACAAATATGTTTTCAAAGATAATGGAGATGCCAATCACTCACAAATGGGCACAAATTAATTTAATCAGTTTAGCTTCCTTCTACACCTAGTTGAGATAAGCTACACACTAAGATAAAGAGTTTTTATCTGGTGGGGAGGGAAGGGAAGTGATTTGGGAGTTTGGAGCACTTTTTATTATTAAAAAAATGAGAACAACTATATAATATTTTCTGAGTCCTAAAATACTAGATACAGAGTAAAAATTTTAAACAATATAAAAACATAAATAAATAAAAATCACCATAAAAATCTCAACAATTGTGACTTTTCTTTCAGATATCTCCTTTGTATACATGCATATGCATACACGTGCACACCTAATTTTAGCAAAATCAAATCAGCCTTTAATGTTATTTTTATTTATTTATTTATTTTAGAGACGGGGGTCTTGCTATGTTGCCCAGGCTGGACTTGAACTCTCTGGCTCAAGTGGTCCTCCTGCCTCAGCCCCTGAGTATTTATAACATGCTTCTTCACCTTCTAAAAGGTCAAGGCTATTTTTCCCCAACATACTTTTCAGGATTTGTATATATCATCATTTATTTAACACATCTCCCATTGGTGGACACTTTGGTGGTTTCCGAATTTTTCACTATAATGATTAATGCTGGAATTCAATTCTTGTACAAATGAATTTGGAAATGCTTTTAAAGGTAATGCAGGCTTAAGGAGGGTGCATGAGCATATGGTGGACTTGAGGAGAAGAGCAGGAAAACAGAGGTACCAAAAAGAGAAAGTGGAGCACCAAAGGAAAAAAAAATTTTTTTTTACATTTCCTAAGGCTGCCTCTGTATATAGGAAATAGGGAAGAAACTTCTATTACACATCTATTTTTAAGCTCCAAAAAATAGGTTAGTGACCTATAATTAGCCACATCAGCAATTACATACACCTTTTTGGGCAAGCTTGAGAACATAAACACTATTTATATTACTTCTATAAAAAACATTATGAATACCAAGAGTTTATAAATATTTATAAACTATTTATATATATACATATTTTTAAAGTCAACAAACTAGCAATATTCATTCAATAAACCTGACAGTGATATCAATATTCTTGTTGCTTGATTTTATTTTCTAGTTTAATGATTTTTAAGAGTTGGTGGGAACTGTATTGAAGTAATTTTGGAGCTTTTTCAAACCGTACAGACTTTCTCCAATAGTCAGATTTGACCTGGGTGAGGGCACTGACATTCTGAAAAATCCCTGTGGGATTCTAATATATGCCTCCCACATCACTTCCACTCCAATTCTTGTCTGAGAACTATTGCTCCAGTTACCTTATCAATTTGATGTTTTATCTCCCCAAGTGGATTGACAGCTCCCTAAAAAGTGTTAGAAATGTATACTTCTGAATTCCAAAGTTAGTTACAGCTAACTAACTTTAACATGGCTTATTGGATAAATGAATGATGGATAGCTGTGTTCTTTGGCTATTTAATTAATATCGAAAATTTAAGTGTTATAAAAGCAGCGATGATTCTTGGATTTTTAAAATAAATCCCCTTTCCTTTTTAATTTGGGAACTAAGACTTAGGAATTGTTGGCATTGTCATTATAAGTCTTTTTCAGCCCCAGATTCTAGGGACAAGGTATTAACCGTTAAGTAAAGAGGATTTGCTCATTTTTATAGATGTCAGTTTCTTAATATGAGTGGACAAGTCTTTGGGACATTGGGAAATGACCTTGGCAGCACTAAAACATGTTCGCGTATAGGAGAGGCAGCAAGGATAAGGCATAGCAGGTTTGTTCAGTTTTGATTGTTACCTACTATTTAAAGAGTAGCTCAGATTTGCTGATCCCAACTGTGCTCCTTCAATCCAGCCAACCTACTTGGAATGGAGCTTCTCTATGCAAAGATCTTTATTTCTACCTGACTTAGAATCATTTCACTTTCCTGCCTTATCACCAGGGACTCCAGGGTCAACCACCTTCAATTCCTTTTCCCCTTGAGCTCTGTCACACTTGTGCCATTCCCAACATCCTGCATCAATCTGAACATTTACTCTTCTGCTCCTCCTGGGCCACCAAACACACAGAAAGAAACAGAATCCTTAGGTAACTGATGCCTTTAATTTATTTATGATTTTCAACCTCAACTTAGTTCTCAGTATTCTTCAGGAATCCTTTAATTCATTTTTGCTAGATTCCATTTCTTGTTTCCCACAAGGCTCCACCAAACTTTTATCACTATTTAGCTCCAACTCCATCTCCCCTTTTGTATTATCTTTATTAGTGATTCTTAAATTTTAGTATGCATAGCTGTCACCTGTGGCTTGTTAATAATGCACATTCAGGGTCCCCTTGCACTAATATTCTGATTCAGTAAGTTGAGGGTAGGCTTAGAGGAATCTCCTGTTTAATAAGAATTCAGGTGATTTTAATCTTCATCTTTTCTTCCTTCCTTCAGTCCTGCTTCCAAAGAGGAAGAAGCTCTACTCCCTTCCAAGACCAAGCATTCTATCTTGCTACACCTGCCATCTCCTTCCTTCTCCTTGGCAATGCTCCATCATCTATCCCTCCTCTGTTTTACATTTTCAATCTCTCCTCTTCCACCAACTCTTCTGCTGGAAAAGGCCCAGTTTCTTTCAATTCCAACCCCGCCTCTAGCTGTCTCATTCCCTTTCACTTCACCAGACTTCTAGTTAAAGCAATATACTCTATGGCTGCTTCCACTTGTCATCTCCAATTATTTCCTTAACCACAAGATTTTGGCTCCCACCTGTAAAATCACTCCTAATTTGTTTTACAAATGTACCCAGTGACCCACTGATTGCCATTCCCAATGACCTCTTCTCTGTCCTTATTCTCTCTGATCTCTCTGCAGTATTTGATATTGCTGACCCCCTCCCTGAAATTATTTCCTCCCTGAGTTATTCTCCTACCTCTCTGATATCCTTTTAGGGCATCCTTGTTAACTCCTTTGTCTGCTTCTCCATATTTTGACATCTCTCAGGATATTGTCTCTAGTCCTCTTGTTTACTTCCTCCATAGTCTCCCCTAGGTGATTTATCTCTTAGGCTTTAACTCTCAGCTTCAATTCAAGGGATCTTAAATCTATATCCATCTATGAAAAGCCTTTCAATTGAAGTTCTGAACTTGTAGTTCCAAGTTTCCATTGTGTAACTCCTTGAACTTGAATGATGAGTTTGGTTTTGGACATTGTTGGATCGGGGTTCTTAGCTGCAAGAAACTGACTCAGGATTGGAATCAGAAGAGCTTCCAAGGGCCAAGGGCCAGGAACCACAGCAAAAATTCCAACTATTGTTGCTGCTGCTGCTATGAATATGATCACCAGATGTCCTCACATCTTTGTATCACTTGATCAAGATTCAAAGTCTTCAAAGAGGGAGTATCCATTTGGCCAAACCTAAATCATGTGGTTGGACCCTAGTGACACCAGAGTTGGTTAAAGAAGGATCTGGTAGTGGAAAGGGAGCACACTGTCTTCTTAATACCACACATAAGAGGAGGTAACACCGAAGGGGATCAGAGAGTATAGGAAGGGGAGGGGTCGACTGCAGACTCCCAAACAGTGAAATATGCTCACCACAAAATACTAAGATTCATTGGTCCCCGATGTCTTACAAAATAAAGTCTAAACTATCAACAGTGGGTGACGGGAGTGGATCAAAAAAGGAGTAATATCCACATTCTTCAAAACTAACCCTAACCTACTTCCCCAGCCACTCCCCCTAAATACTCTCTAACATGCCAACTATTTTCTTACAACTTGCCTTTGTTTCTTGCTATTTTCTCTTTCTAGGGAATCTCTACTTTCCTTCATTATTTGGTTAAATCTCACTTATCCTTCAAGATTCAGCTAAATGTCACCTCCTCTGTGAAGTCTTCCCTGGTTCCCCTGGGCAGAATTAACCATTTATTTTGTTCTCCCTCCACATAGCACTTTGCTGATAACACTAATACATCTTAATGATTATGGTTAGCTAGACAAATCCATTTTCCATTGGATTATTAGTTCCTTGAAGGCAGGGACTGGTTCTTATTCATCTTTATATTTTCAAAGTCTACATCAGTAAGGAAGAATTAGGAGGAAGAAGAGGTGATGTTGCTATAATGATGAGGTCTCTTAACTTATGGTTTACATTTTTTCGGCTTAATTTCTTTTGTTCCATACACTGTACTTTCTTAATCATTTCAAATGAAACAGTCTATAGAGTTCTAGGTCAACTTTACCCTGGGTCAGGTGAAGTTTCTTATTTCTTATTCTTTAGCTGCAGGAAGGGGAGAGTAATGTTCCCATTGCTCTTCACAACTGAGGTGTCATCAGTACTTCCAGAGGTCTTACAAGCAATTCAGTTTTGCTTAATTGATAAATGTTTCTTTCAGAAGCACAGAATGAGCTAGTTGCATTCATTTCTCTGTATCTGAGACAGTGGGCTTAAAACTAAGAACACTAAAATATCTCATGTAGTAAGTGCATTGAGATCTTTATGTGACAGACTTCAGACACAGGAGATTATCACTAATAGTGGAAATAGTGTCTGTGGTTATGAATCAGTTTCCTTATGGTAAAAATACTTCTATGAAATATCTACAAAATAATATGGTTAATAAGCATCATAGGCATAAAAGGAAATCTAAATTTTTCTTTTAAGAATATTTTTTTTACATTATGGAAATTATCTCAATCACATAATATATTCTTCAAAAATTAAGAGAATGCTTTTGATTTTCCAAAAGTTTGGAAAATAAAGTACAACCAGAATTGTAAAAGAAACTGTAAAAGAAACTGTTATTTAGTTAAATTTATCAAGTGGACATTCAGTAGCAGTTGAGTATTAAAGTTCCATTTCTAGAAAACTGGATATTTCCTATCTAATCTGTGCTTTAGGAGAGACACAAAACCTCCAAGTGACAGAATCTTTGTCATTTGTGGATAGTCTAATTTCTTTGTAGTGAAATTAAATGTTAAAGAAGATCTGATTACATGATGACTATATGGAGCATTTCTGTTTAGGAACCAGTTAAAAAGACTCAAATTCTGAAGATGTTCAATTGATTTCTTTTTTGGTTTGGTTGATTTTGACCATATTCTGCAATCAACAGCCTTTTAAGTTCCTACTTCCTGAGATATGTTTCAAGAACATGGAAATTTGGGGATATGGATTGGCCACTCAAAACAAGTAGAAAGATTTTTAACAAAGGTCATAGAGAAGTACTCAATGAAAAAATAAAAAGGTGTTTCATCAGCTTTATTTGTTCTAAGAGAAATTATCAATAGCTAATGGTTATTACATAAGTAACCTCAGTGATGTGGGAAATGATTAAGCACCTTTTACATACTCTAAAGAAGAATTATGCTCTGGGTTTGTATTATAATCCTGAAGTATTTTCTAGCATGAGAAAATCCAACTTAAAATCACACACACATTCCTATTTGTCTTTCTAGACATAATATAGTGACTGTCATTGCAAAGCCTTCTCTGATGTGCCAAACACAAAGCTAATCACTCTCTTTTCTCTGCCCCTGTGTCACACTTTACCATAATCATTTTCTTATATCTCTATCTCCCATAAGGGATTGTGCTCATCCTGGGCAGAGACCAGACTCTCTTCACTTTTGTATTCTCAACACCTGCACTATGCCTGACACATAGTAGATGCTCAATATATGTTAGCTGAATGAGTGAATAAATGGGAAAATAAATAGCACATACATAATACTATATAACCCTAGTATAACAACAGCTCAAGGGGAGTGACATGAGGGTGGAGAAGAGAAAAAGATGGAATTATGCAAAGTCTTCCAGATGCGTTAATTATGTGGAACCTGATGCTAAGGATGACAGAAGTCTTTGAAGAATGGCAGCATGGTGACTATATTAAAAGAAGTTAAGAGTGAACTTGGGGAGTTCAGCTGGATGACTAGTAGTCCAGGTAAGAAATGATAATGGCTCAGGCATGGGTGGAGATGGTGAGGATGGAGAGTAACAGATGTATCAGAGAAACATTTGGGAAGTGGAATTGATAGGATCTGATGGTGAGTGACTGGATATTAAGGTGGGGTGAGTGAGAAAGGAGGTCAAAGATAATAGCACCATTTACCAAGAGAAAGTAGAAGAGGTATGGGTTTTAGGGGGAGAAAACAAAGTTTTAGACATATTGAGTCAGGTGCTGGAGAGACATCCATGCATTAGTACGAGGGGGAACTATTCCTATCCTTCCCTCTTACATGCAAGGAAACCCAGGCTGAGAGAATTAACATAACTTGACAACTGCCTCCCAGACTTGCCTCCAAAGTCCATGCTGTTTACTTCCAGGCCATACAGCATTGTGATCCTTTGTCTACAAAAGCACCAATACGTCGCAAGCAGAGTTACGCTCCTGACTTCTGAGGACTAAGTGTGTCTTAATTGAGGCAACTACCCTGAAGGGTGAGGCCATTTAACAGCTTCCAAAGTAAGGCGGTGGTATTCCTAAAGCCATCCTTCCCACACACTTGCCTGCCTAAACAGATGGCAGCTAAGCCACAGGGCACTGGAGAAGGACATGGAGCAGAAAAAATTAAAAAAAAAGATCCTCAGGGCACTGGTAGAAGTGCAAAGGTCTTGTTCAGGTGAAAGAAAATGTGTAATAAAATTCACCGGTTCAGCTGAACAGGTAATTACAGAGTTAATAAAACAAGGATTCCTGACACAATAGATTCTCACACTGCCATGGGTGTCATAGTCACTAAGTGACTTTTTAGTTTGCTGATCATTGATCCACTAGACACTAACAGCTCCAATCGGATCAATGCAGAATAACATATGAGGAGGACTTTGCATGTTAAAAATCTACTGGAAATTTTACATGAAAGAGTTCATTATCTGGGTAATGTGACCTGTGTCCAAATGATACATGTGGACCATTTGTCAGGTTTTTTAATGGCAAAAAATGAACTTTTTTTTCTAAAAGCTTAATTATGTGAGAAATTCCACTGCCGAGAAATTGAAGCCACTTGGGTGTCATGAATGTGTAAACATGTTAATTTGAGGGCTGTGATACCTAAAGAGGTATATTTCATCTCACTCAGCGTCCCTTTCCCCAACGGGGTCACTTCATCCATCCCTCCTCCTTTCCTACAGTCAGCTAACACTCTGTTCTTGGGTCTTCCTCTCTTTGTAGCCTGGGTCAGCTCCCACGTTCCCTGAATCCTTCTCTCCTGTGCTCACAGTTCCTTCTAAGACCTTGTCTCTGAAGGCTAGCATTTAACCCAGGGTCCCCTTTGCCATCTTTATCCCCCCGGGGCCCTGTTGTCATACAGTTTTATCAGAAGAGAGCAGACAGATAAAATATACATGTTGCAAAGAACTCGTATATTCCTTGGTTCTAGCAAGACAAATGGCCTAGAGCAATAACAATAATCTTGTTCATGGAAACTAGACAAATCAAAAAGGTTCTGGAAAATGTATTTTGTATGTATGGTTTTGAATATTTTATTGAAATATAATTTATACAAAATATAATTGTTTTTAAGTGTACAGCTTGATAGATTTTGACAAATAAATATAAATTATATATACAGTATTTGTATAACTACTACCAAATCAAGATATAGAATATTTCCAACACCCTACAAAGTTCCTTTGTGCCCTTTGTAGTCAATCCACTCTATCACTGGCCCTAGCAACTACTGATCTATTTTTCTGTCTATTGCTTTGACTTTTTAAGGATGTTATATTAAATATAAATGAAACCATATGGTATCTAATCTTTTATGTTGGCTTCCTTAAATTAGCATAAAATCTTTAAGATTCATCCATGTGGTTATGTGTATCAGTAGTTTATCCCTTTTTATTGCCCAATAGTATACCACAATTTGTTTATTCACTCACCAGTTGATAGACATGTGAATGGTTTTCAGTTTGGGGCTACTGTGAATAAATATGCTATAAACACTCAGGGCAGAACCTGTATTCAGACTTAGGCAGTCTAGATCCAGAGCCCAATTTTAAATTTCACTGGTGCCCAATCAGGAACCATGAAGCCGTTTGCCATCGTCATGTCACCTTCTGGGTGCTTCTAACTGCTCCCAGTGCCTGTGACGTTCTCCAAGTGGAGCCTTCCTGTGCACATTAACCACCACTCTCTTAGGCTGGTGGGCAGAGACAGCATGGCTTCAATTTGTGCCTTAAAGAAAGAGCTTTGTATTTCCAAACCAATTAAGGGAATTTATTTGTAAAGAAATCCTCTAATTTAGGTATCTTTAAAGGGAGTGCTTAGAAAATAAGTGGTTCATGGCTTAAATTCTAACATGGCACCTAAAACTTCTCTTACCCTAAGTATGGATCTAGTGTAATTTATTACCTTTGGAACAGCATAAATTTATTATAAAAACAATGTGAAAATATCTTCCAATGGGTGTGACTTCACACTCACATTGCTTAAGAAAAACAATAAAACAAAAATAGAGATAAAATAAATATTAATATTTACTAGTCTATAAACAGGTAAGACAACTTTAAAAAATTCTAGTTTATCTTATGCATATATTTTTAGCAATGTAACCATAAAGAAAACCTGAACAACAATAGATAAATATAGTCAAGAATATATATTCTAGAATTTTAAAAATTACAGAAGCACATACTTCATTCTTCAAGAACCAACGATAAGAATGAAAAACAAAACAGAAATTCAAAAATACTACAAGTTTGTCTAAGCTACCAATGTCATTTGGAAAATTCTTATGTTTGCCCAAAGTTGAACTGCACATAATTATTCCTCTAATGCCTTTCTTTTTTATTTCATTAGATCATGAAGTTATTGTCAAAAATTTCAAACATGTACAAATGTATAAAAAATTATATAATGGGCCTTCTGCCTATCAGAAGCTTTAACAATTATCAACTCATGGCCAATTCTGTTTCCTCTACTCTCACCTATTCACTCCTCACCTCCACCCAAATTAATGCTTTCTTTTCTTTTTAACTTATTACTTTGAAGTAACTCTAAATTTTCAGAAAAGTTGCACAAATAGTACAGAGTTTCCATCTAGCCTTCCTTCGCCCAGTTTCCCCAATGCTAACATATTATATAACCATAGTATAACTATCAAAACTAAGAAACTGCTCTTATTTTTTTCTGCAGGGAAAACTATACATTTTTGTGCTCCTCTGCTGAATGCAAATCCACCCATTTAAGGAAACAATAACTATAAAACACCACTTATTTTCTCAATTTGGCTAAAAAAGAGCAAGCACTTAAAGATCTCTGAAATAGCCATAAAGTAGCAAAATTTCTAGTTAACAAGATGTTTGGGAGACTCAAACTCCTGTTTTAGGGACAGAATATAATTTTTAAAAATTTTGCTTAAAAAATTTTTTTAGAGATGGGGTCTTGCTATATTGCCTAGGCTAGATTCAAACTCCTGGGTTCAAATGATCCTCCTGCTTCAGCCTCCAGAGTAGCTGGGACTATAGGCATGAGCCACTGCACCCAGGCTAGAATACAATTTAATAATTATCCAAACACAGAAATACCAGTGAATTTTTTGCTTAGACATGTTGGTCACTTCTAAAATATAGATAAATCATATCAAGAGGCTAGGCTTGGTGGCTCATGCTTGTGATCCCAGTACTTTGGGAGGCCAAGGTGGGAGGATCACTGGAGACCAGCTACTTGGGAGGCTGAGGCAGGAGGATCACTTAAGCCCAGGAGTTCGAGGCCGCAGTGAGCAATGATCACACCACTGCACCCCTGCCTGGGTGTGAGAGTGAGATGATGTCTTTAAAAAAAAAAAAAAATCGAGAGACTCCTGCTCTGAATTCCCTTGTAGGATATTCAAGAACAAATGAGGCTAGACATGGTGGCTCATGACTATATTCCTAGCACTCTGGGAAGTCAAAGCAGGAGGACTGCTCAAGGTCAGGAGTTCAAGACCAGCCTGGGCAAGAGTGAGACCCCCATCTCTACTAAAATTAGAAAAAATTATCCAGGTGTGGTGGCATGCACCTGTAGTCCCAGCTACTTGGGAGGGTGAGGCAGAAGGATCTCTTGAGCCCAGGAATTTGAGGTTGCAGGGAGCTATGATGATGCCACTGCTCTCTAGCCTAGGCGACAGAGCAAGACTCTGTCTCAAAAACAAACAAACAAAAAACAAATGAGCTTCCCTCTGCCACCCAGCATAACTGATGAGAGAATATAGAGAAAAGTTGTGATTAGGGTGGATGCACTATGACAAAGAACTGGAGAAAGTTTCCTAAGGGAAGTTATGTTTAAAATTGTATCAAAATTTAGATACATGTATGATTAAGGCAGCATAAGAAAGTATTAAAGCCAGAATAAACTCTGAAATCAGACTGCTTGGGTTCAAATCACAGTTCAACTCCCTCTTGATCTGTGACCTGGGCCAAGTTATTTCACTCTTTCAGACTCTCACTCCAGGTGCTTATAATAACCTCTGCCATCTACAGATGGATCAGGCTTGGTCCAATAAGAATGTATGCAGAAAAGATCAAATGTTTGTTGACCTGGATGACTGGTTACATTTCACAGTAACCGTAACCCAGGGGCAGGCAAGGGGCGGGGTCTCACTGGTTCTTAAAGATCCTAGTGGTGGTCCATGGATCCCTCCACAGAAGTGAGTGAGGGCTGGATATAAGCTGCTGTTCCCTTCGTTTCCCTCCAGGTGAGAAAGTAACTTAGAATAAGGAGGACAATGTGCTCTCAGTCTGTCTACCTGGCCCTTCTGTCTGGGTATCTTGTACCTAGCTGGTTCCCAGGGAAGTAGGAGGACTCCAGCCAGCCTCCTTCTCTGAGACTAGACTCTACCTCCCTCCCTGATGAATGCCTGAGACTGTCACTTGTCAATCTTTGAACACCCATTGCTCAGTCTATTTTGATGCCATTTCCTGGCTAGTTGTCTTAGATTGAGTGCCTTGGATGTAACTTCGAAAGTGTTTGCCCAGTCTAAATTCAGCTCGCAGGAAAACCAGCTGCTCCCTCCCTTTCATATTCCTGAGACTTCCTTCACTCCCCCCGACCCCCATTCCCGTTCCTCCTTTCTAAGTTCCCTCTCCTAGTGGGAGCCACCAACCTGTTGACTGGCCAACCCAATACCATTCATACCAGACATCTGTAGTTGTTCTGATTTTAATGAGGATATCCTTTATAATAATGTTTTTAAAAGTAGGTCATGAATAGAACCAATAAAGATATGGAATAATTTGTGGGTGCCAATTTCTTTTAAGATATTCTATATCAAATATGAACTTTATGTTGAGTTTGAAACACTGAAACAGACCACTCACAGGTAGTTAACAGACATGGAGGAAAAATTGCATCTTAGCACAGGGTATTTACAAAATGACATTCCTTTCAGTGTACTCAGAGGCATGTGGGCCCACAGTGGGTTCTGCCAATTTTGAAGGTGATCTGTGAAGAGTACACAGGTGACTTCTATGTTCAGATACACTCTATCATCATGTTCAGATATAGCTTCTGAAAAGCATAGTTTGCACATTGTGGGAAAATATACTTATACTCGATATGCCCCTTTTCTATAAGTAACTCAGGGATCCAGACATCCTGTCATCCTGTGACAATCTCTCTCTCATCTTACACTAGAGGACATGATATCTATGTCAATATAATATATATTTTAGCAGTCCTAGAAGGTTGAAAATCTTTTTTATTTTTATTTATTTATTTTTTTGAGACAGGATCTTGCTCTGTTACCCAGGCTGGAGTGCAGTGACCTCATCACAGCTCATGGCAACCTCAAACTCTTGGGCTCAAGGGATCCTCCTGCCTCAGCCTTCTGAGTAGCTGGGACTACAGGCAGACACCACCACACCTGGCTAATTTTTCTGTTTTTTGTAGAGATGGGGTCTCACTCATGCTCAGGCTGGCCTCGAACTCTTGGCCTCAAAGGTTGAAAATCTTAAAGAGACAGAACTTCAGCCAAATCTGGGAGGATCTGCCTTTCATGGGCTGCCAAAGAATTTGGTTCAGACATACATGATAAGACTGAAAGCATTTGGATTTTGTTCACAATTCAACAAAATTCTCCCACAGTAGTCGTTAAACTCTTATCAGGTTATCAGATCGGTAGTTTTCAGCACACTGAAATTCTTAGTTGCTGAGATTTATGGAAGTCATATTGAAAGACATGGAGGTATAGATTAGCCTACAAAGCAATTATGTGGAGAGTCCTCTCTCCTAGTAAGCCTGAGGCCTCTTCTGACACATGGAGAGGGCCATTTTTTATGCTTTTGGTGTATTCACTCTCTAAGCTCTCGAAACCTTCACAGCCAACTCTAAATATTCTTTTGGGGTATTTTCTCTATGGTCAGGATGCTGTTAGAGACGAGGAAAGAAACATTTAGCAAAATATTTGAATAAGCAAATAAGATGGGAGTGGCGATTCTAGGAGAGAAAGCTCACTCCCACCTCCCCTCCTTTACATGATGTCAACTCCTCTTTCTGGTCACACTGGGGTCTAGAGAGGAAAAGGGATTTCATATGTCAGTATTTCCCATGATCCCTTTTTGATTCTTTGGCCCTAAACAGATAGTGCATTTTTGTCATTCACTTTTTCCTCCACCAGAAGTCATAATAGCCATTACATGCAATTTTGTGGTGAGAACAAGAGACTGGAATGCTGAATACTGTTCCTTAATCTGTTTCTCATTTTCTCAGACGTCTACTTTAGGAGTCAGATGTAAATCAACATTCCTGCTTTGCCACAGCTGAGCAGTATGGTCTTGGGAAAGTTACTTAACCTCCCTGACTCTTTCGTTTCCAAATCTGTGAAATGGGGATGGAAATAGCTATTAGGTCATTAAATATGAAATGTCTGATTTTGAATCAAGTTTAGACTATTATATCTCAAACAAGAAGCCATACAATTAATCAAAGTATGCATCTAAACTACTGACACAGTGTTGCCATCTTAACGGTAGCTTGCTTATGCCAGCAGGGAAGAAGCGGAGTGGTGATGAAATCGCAAAAGGCATTTTCCACAGCTTGTTGAGAATTGAATATTTTTCCTTGAAAAAAGCGGTCCAAAGCCTGGAGAAGTGGAAGACTGTTGGTAGGCACAAGGTGGGAATACAGTGGATGACAGAGAGTTTCCAAGTCCAGCCTCTGTAGTTGGAGCCAGTGACCTGTGGTTGGAGCATTGTCTTGCAAGGGGATTGGCCTGTCTCTGTTGACCAATCTCAGCTGCTTAATAGCAAGCATCCCATCATTTCGTCCAAATGGTTGCAGTAGACATCCTCTGTAATTGATTGAGCAGGTTTCATAAAGCTGTAGTGGATAATATACCAGGGCTGGACCACCAAACAGACACCATTAGTTTGTTTTTTGATGAATATTCGGTTTTGGACTGTGTTTGGCACTTCATCTTTATTCCAACCATTGTGCTGAATGCTTGCAACTGTCAAAAAGAATCCATTTTTCATCACACGTAACAATACAGTGTAGAAATGGTTTGCCTTTATGTCGTGACAGCAAAGAAAAGCAAGCTTCGAGACGATTTCTCTTGTGATGCTCATTTAATTCATGCAGTACCCATCTATCCAGTACCTTGCTGATTTGTTTCAAATGGTCTAATATTGTTGGAATAGTAACATCAAACCTTGCTGCTAATTCACGTGTAGGTTGAGATGGATTGGCTTCTACTACAGCTTTCAGTTCATCATTTTCCACCTTAGTGTCAGGTCACCCACGTGGCTCATTTTCGAGATTAAAATCACCAGAATGGAACTTCTTAAACCGTTGACATACTATGAGTTCATTAGCCACATCCTTTCCAAACATTTCGTTGATATTTCGAGTTGTTTGTGCTGCACTGGTTCCACAACAGAACTCATAACATGAATTTTTGAATTATCCACAGTTTCACAAAAATTGCTGTAAAAAAATTTGAAAGATAATCACAAGCCAAAATGTGTATTTGAAAGACTGACGATGTACCTTCACAATAAAAATAAAACAAGAGTGTCAAAGTGAAATGTCAGAGATATCAACTGTCAAACTTAGTACTTAAGGAAATCAGACATGTCACACTTAATAACCTAAATAGTTTACAGAATTACTGTGAGAGTTAAAATGAAATGTTATATGGAAAACAGCCAGCACAATGCCTAACAATAAAGTGCTCTCAATAAATGGTTGCAATTTTAATTTTTGATAGTAGTGATTCGGCCTGAGTGAAAATCTTAAAACAGGTTGGGGAGACTACCTCAAATGCTTGGTGAAAAGAGGAAATATATAAACAATTTAGAAGAAGACAAAGGCATCATTCATTTTACCTTCTAGGGAAGATTTGCTGCATGACACTCAATTTTAGGTGTTTTTGTTTGTGGGATTATTGTTAGACCATGGTAGGGAAGCTGTTTCAATTATATAAGGAGGCATACAGGAAATGTGAAGCCTAGACTACATCAGAAGACTTATTTTCATAACCTTCAATGAAAGGCATTATGCAAGTATAAATTATACATTTTCACTTTTGTAATTATACCTAAACCACCTACTCCCAGAAGATTTCATTATGTAATTCCTCAAACTTAACTTCGAGTTTCCGTTATAAAGCAATGTGCCATTAAAAAGAAAAAACTTCTATAAAAGAAATCATTACTAATCACATATTTACTATATAAAGAAAAATGCTCCCCTAAATATTCATATTTATTATTGCCACATTAGTTACTCTGAAATTGCTATTGGACAAAACTAATCATCTATTCAAGGCAGGTAAAATATTTATAAACAAGATTCAAATTACCTACATTCAGAGGTTTCATAAAGTCTTTTCAAGCACATTTTCCTCTAAAAATTCAGGAATGTATTAATTGCCATTGTTGTGCACATTGCGGGTCATTTGCCTCCAATTCTGGCTCGGAATGGAGATTATACAAACTATTTTTACCCCCAAATTCTCCCCCTGTCCTGCTAAATTTTTACAAGAAATTTCTCTTCACTACTGCCATTGCAATCGCATATATATAACCCTCCAAGTGGCATATGAACTAGAAGTATTTGAACTAGAGACTCCAGTTATTCTAAGGGCAATGACTCTAAGTATTTGAACTAGAAAAGCAAAGATAAAGTCTACGAATTCAGCCCAAAGGCAAACAACCAACTAGGAATTACTGAGTGTATCTAAGCTATGTAAGCATTCAACAGCCACATCATATCTACGACATCCCCATAACAAACACACACACTCGACTTCTTCCTCAAGAGCAAGAGTTCTTTTGGGCTTGAAATCAGCTTAATAGTTGCTCTCCCTTTCTTACCATTCCTCTTCATATTGTTCATCTTAATCATCTAGATAATTTTAATTACTTCATCAGAAGTCCTTTGGCAAGTTATACTAGTGTCACAACTAGAACACAGGAGTGACTACTACCATTTGGCTCCACATTTTCATTCCCTAAAGTCAGCAACATCCCCTAAACCTGAAAAATTCATGTAATAATAGAAAATGAAAAATATATCTAATAAGCAACCTATGCTTTAAGAGAATGGCAGAGTAATTACATTTGTTGAGTAGAACCAAAGGTAAGACTATTAAATATTGTTCCAAGAGTCTAACTAAAAGAGTATACACAAAATATTAAAATTGTAGGTGTGAAAGGAAGTGATACATGATTGCTAATAACATGGAATAATGGTATAATTCAAGGGAGAGACATAGTTCTACTAGCCACAGAAATTTTTGGTAAAAAAGAAAAAAAGGGAGCAGTTTCTAAAAAAACAAAATACTAGTGTAAAGTATATATAAACTTCTCAGTACTCCTTTTTATGTATTTTCTGACTATGAGCTACTAAAACAGAGTTAAATTGATTAGTCTATTTGTTATTAGTTAGTTAAATGCTCCTCGGATTATAAGGATCATCAGCTTATCAATCAAATACCAGCCAGCTATATATAAAAGTCTCAGACAGGAGACTACTTTGCTTATCAACACACATACACAAACTCAAGTGGAAAAGAAAGTCAATTTAAAAAAATGCATATTTTTTTTAAGTATTTGACACAGTTCACCAAAATGTTTTAGCACACTCTTACACCTTAAATAGCATCGTGATAAAAGCAGGGAATAGAATAAATTCAAAGTAAACAAAACTCAAACTTAAAGCTAAGCCGTAAACTTATATATATATAAAAAAGAAGGCTGGGCACGGTGACTCACACCTGTAATCCTAGCATTTTGGGAGGCTGAGGTAGGAAGATCACTTGAACCCAGGACTTTGAGATCAGCCTGGGCAATAGCGAGATCCTGTCTCTACTAAAACTAAAAAAATTTGGTGGGTGTGGTGGTGTGTGCCTGTAGTCCTGGCTACTCAGGAGGCTGAGGCAGGAGGATCACTTGAGCCTGGGAGTTCAAGGCTGCAGTGAGCTATGATGCTGCCACTGCACTCTAGCCTGGGCAACAGAGTGAGACCCTGTCTCAAAAAAAAAAAAAAAAAGAAAAAAGAAAAAAGTAAGAATGTGGACTGACTCAAGAGGAACTTGGTATATCTTTAACACATTAACTGCCACATGAGTTGTATATAACTCATGCTAGTTTTGAGCCCAGGGCCTCATGAAGCATATGTAACTCACGTCTCTTTACCTTGGGAGCTGAGAAAACTATTTTTCAAGTTGCATATAGCTTACAAACAGAAAACAAAAAAATAACACATTTTTCATTAAATTAGGGTCATTTTGTTTTCCAAGTTTTTATTCTATTTTCCTAATAAAATAAACATGGCCCCAAGGAAAAATTTTTCTTTTCTTGTGTGGCAATGTGTTAATTTAATTACTATGTATTTAGTAACAGTGTTTTTAATTTGACAAATATTCAATTCTTTTACAGATTATTTGCTAGTCTGTCTGATTTCTATGAATTTGTGGGACAGTGGTAACATTTAATGAAGATATGTTCTGATTAATTATCTCTGAGTGATCTGTCTGACATACAGTGAGTTATGAAAGTCATCAATAATTTCCTCTTATTTTTAAATAGCAATAACCCTCTCTCTATAAAAAGTTATATTTTAATGGGTTTATCAGGCTATAATTCATCAAAAACAATGAAGCACTAGCTAAGATTGTATCAAAATAGTGGCTGACTACCAGATTGAAAATAAATTTAAACATTTTAGTACTTGAGGCAGATTGCTAGGAGTCTTAGCAAACTTGTTTATCATAACTGTGTCTACCTAAAGGCAAGTTACAGGAATGCCGGGAAATAGCACAAAACAATGATTTTAAGAAAATACAAAAATGATATATATATATAAAATAAAAGTATATAAACTTGTGCGGTGTATAGCAATATAGCTACTTGTAATATAACGTGAATAGTGTGGCTTCAGGCAATTGAATAGAGAAGTGAAGCTGAACGCTGCTATACCAACCAAATGGCAAATGTGACACCTGATAATGTAAAACAGAGGCATCCCCTGGGCACCATGTAAAATTATTATAAAGCAGTGAAATAACAATATAAAGTTAATTTTATTAAAATTAACAATACTTCCCATCAGCACGAGACGATCTATATTCAAAATTAAAACAGTAGGAATGTTTATCCATTCAAGCATTCTGATAGGCTAAATATTGTTGACTACTAAAAGAAATAAAGTTGCCAAGCCCCTTTTTTCCTATATATTCATAAATACTCATCCTGATGAGTAACATCATATTCAAAGGCCTGAAATTAAAAACATGTTTCCTTATGAAATTTGGTACCTCTGGAATGTTGCCATAGAAATACCCCTGCCTACTATTTTTTAAAAAGAAACGTGATGTCTTGGAAATAAATGAAGGGATAAATTGGACAAATTTTATGCTGTACTTTTCAAGTATAATAAATAGAAATAGATAAAATTAGTAATTTCATGGCATTATTTAAATCTTGATGTTTGCTGATTTCTACTACTTTCATTTATTTGCAAAACTGATCTGCACCCACTGGCCAGCTGTGGGGTTTTCTGTTAAGTAAAAATATAAACTTTTGGGATCCATTAGCTTTCAAAAAAGAATATTGAGAGTTTTTTTCTTGATTATAAAGAACACAAGTTCATGACAGAAAAAAATGAAAATATAGAAAAGTACAAAGAAAAGAATAAATATTATCCCTATGTTAGATTACAACCTGTACCCATTATTAACACTTTGGGACACATCCTTTCAATATTTTTATCTATGTGGCATAAGCATATATACGTTTTCAATTAATATTTAATCTAAAGTAAACCTGAATGAAGACTATGCCATATTATAAAATATATTTTATTTTTTCATCTAAAGGAGCATTTCACCACATATACTATGTTTCACCTAAAGAGTAGCTGCAGTTATGTGAGAAACTACATCTGGTGAAGAATTGAACATTAGTTTAAGATCCAGGAGTTGATTAGTCAACAGTACCCCAGAGTGGGTGATGGATATATTCTTGGAATTAGCATGAATTTTGTCATTAGGGAACAGAAGGGTTTAATTTATGAGATCTCAAAATTTTAAAGAGCTTCTTCTATTTTAGGTTCTTGGAAAATCTGTTTTATATGTTTGGAAATCTAAATCCACTAAATCTACTATGATAAAGATTCCTCGATGAAGCCAATTTTATATCCTTGATGATTAGAAACCAGAAAACTTGGATTATAAGGTAGAGGAAGGGGCGTTTTAAGAATTAAGAATTATCTGCCACTCAAGTTGATATGTTTTTTAATGCTATTATCTGAGGAAAGAAACCAAATCATAAAAAATTATGTAACATTATTAAATTTAATTCAAGCCAAGAAAAATCTAAGCTTACATGGAACACTCATTCCTACTATTTAACCCTGGCCACTGAGCTGAGGATATAACAGCAGGTGTGTGATCAGACAACTCACTAGAAATTTCACAAGATCCTTGGATGAAGTTGGAAGAAAAACAAGAACTCTCCTGGCCTTTTCTTCTTCCTAGATAGTCTCTTGTATGTTTTCAAGGGGGAAAAGGAAAATCTCTCACACTCTACTTTAGCATACTCTGTGTCTCTTTCCTATTTCATTTCGCCCATATTTTATCATATCCACTGACCTCCTGAGGAATGTAAACTGCAAGAGGCAAGGTTTTTTTCACTGAGGTATCCCCAGTGCCTGGCACATAGTAGGTGCCCAATAAATATCTATTAAATAAATGCATGAGTTTTCTTTAATTGGAGAATTAGGGTTAGCAGAAGTTAATTTTAAGTGTTTGAAACAAAGAAAAACATTTTACAAGAAATTAAATATACTTCTGGTCAGAACTTGGATTTTCCTAACTTTGGAAACACAAATTTTTATACTTTTTGGCATCCTTCATAGGGTTATTTTGATAATGGTAATTACTAAAGCCTACTTCACTGAAAATTTGTGAGCTAATTTTTTTTAATTTCTGACAACACAGTTTTTTTTGGCCACTGGTGCTGGAAAAAAAATGACTGCCTCTGTTCTCTTTCTTAAAAAAAAAATCCAGTTCTAACCCACACAAATCCAGGCAGCTGCCTCATCTATTCTGCCTCATCTATTCTCCTGCTAAGGACATTCTATATTCTATATTCCTATTGAACAATAGGACCATTCTGAAAAATTTTCGTATTGGCAATCAAACTGTTTTGCAAACAGTAACGCAGATTCCAATGATAAGATGAGTGAGCAGGATGCAAGAACATCTTAAAGATCACCTGCCGCACTTGTGTTTGAGGTGCTCAATGGCTGTTTACACCAAGTGCCATCTGGCTCTATAGATATAATAACAATTATTCCATCGAGGTGTGTAGCTCCCTAAATCATATTAATATACAATGATTCCACTAGTCTTATAGGAGTTGATGTCTTTGTGTGCTCCCATTTAACCTGGGTAATGCGCTAAAACAAGTCTGCCTCATCATTAAGAATTGATTTTTTATTTATGTGAATGTCACTGGCAATCCCATGATATCCCTTTGTAATTCAGTTGAACAGGACTGCATACTAGCGTTAATCTATTTTTATGGCATATCTTTAAAAATTTGCAACATCTTGCTACATTTGGATATTTATATAGAGATTTGTGTTCCCGCAGAAAGCTGTTGTTAGCTTTGGAGATCCATTTCATACAGCAATAGGGCAAGTATCTAATATACTTCATTAGCTATCTTATATCAGATAAGGGTTTATTTCTTTAAATTATTTAACCTTGGTGGGACATACTAAAATCACATAAATTACAAATACACTAATGAAAATCATTACTTAGCCTATTAAAAAAAAAAAAAAAACTCCAACAGGAATAAAATTAAAACATTTTAAAATCAGCCCTGTGGAAGCATTTTGTGAAAATAACTTGGTGAATTTACCATGATTGCACGTCTTAATGCTGTTATTGGTCACTCATTTAGTCACTGACGTTAACAACTATTCTAATGTGGTTAACATTTATAAAAAAGTCACATTGCTTTTTTTTTTCTGGCTAATTCCAAATCTGACTTTAAAAGTCATAGTTATAATTGTTTATGAATGTGCATTCATGACTTTCGCTAATTTAAAAAAAATGAGATTAAAAACAATCAGCATTAATAAAGAGAAAAAAATATTTTAAAATACCAGGAACTAACACTACACCACACAAAAAAATTACACTTTAAACCTAATTTCTCAGAGTACTTACAGGATCATTAAATAACTACCTCATGGGGAAGTCCTGTCAGAACACCTTTTATATTTATATGAGTATTATAGACTTTGAACCTGTTTAGAAAGCAATAGTCAGCTTCTTCCAAAAGCCACAGAATTTTGGTTGTGGGGAGATTATGGTATGTTATACTCCAGGTCCTTACCCATTTTATGCTGCTGTTTTAAAGGCAGAATTGTTCTTACGCTGTTGAGTTTATAATATACAATTAGTGATACCGCAACTCTTAAGAAAGTTAAGCAAAGTTCCAGGACATTCAAAGAAATGAGGCAACACTTCAAATCTAAAGGATTTTGTACAAGAGTGTAACTGCAAACTACAAACTACTTTAAGATGCTTGGTCTGGAAAAGTCTCTTCTGCGTTGCATGGATTATTTAGACAATTAAAAAAAAGAACACTGAGGCAAGTTCATTATTCTAACTTGAGAAGATAGGTCCTAACAATTAAGGGCTCAGACTTTAGAAAGACACATTCATAAAAATCTACATTTGAGTTAGAAGTGTGAAATCAATGTAGTTTTCAATGTAATACACTAATATCTGTACTCGTTAAGCTGTAATTTTTACAAATGTTTCCTAAGAGCTGTGTAAATTATCTTACGTGCTGTATATGTTATAAATAACAAAGAAGGAACTACGTGCTTTTGTATTCAATAAACAAATACATCTAATGCTCAGATATCTGCACTAAAGATGGGTCCACAAAGAAGCTAGGGACATGTTTCTGTGTTCTTCAGAACTATGTGTGGTGAGCAATTATCAGGAATAATACACATGTCAGTTTTTGAGTGCAGTATTGCTTCAAAACATTACTAAAAAACGACTCCGCAAAGATGACAGAAGGTGGATTAATCACCTAAATGCCTATAAATTGAGACTTAAGGTCAGAAATATTCCCCTCGCTCACCCTGTTGTCTCACATGGGGTTAGCTGGTCACACATCATATCCTGGTGCATATAAGGTATGTACTCTGGTTCAGAGTTAATCCTGGGGATTTAGTTTACAAGGCTTACAACCCAGATTTTAAAACATGATCATGATAGTGTCTACGATACTAGTCTAATGATTCTAAGGCTTTCTTTTCATTAAAATAATTCCTTATTTTAGGAATGAGCCAAGTAAAGAGAGAACATAGAGTCAGTTTGAGATCTACTTCAGGGCTCACCTCAATCGGGTGAACAGTGAGCACTCTGACAATGACATTCACAATAGCACTGCTGCTGGGTATTGCTGTAATTTGCTCTCTATGATTGTCCCTTTAAACAAAAAGCTCTGCACTCAGCATGCAAAGAAGTTAGAAGTGGGGGAAGGAGGGGGAACCACGCATACAAGAGGAGAGAGAGGAAAACTCTGCAGATCAATCATTTATAATTAACAAAAATCCGATTGGTGCTTTAAATAGAGATCAATGTGTTCCAGGCTGCCTGGATTGTGGGGATGTATTCACCTTCTCGTAACTCTCCAAGCAAGCTGTCACACCTACAGAATCACCATTTGTTTTCTTAACAAAGCTTCAGGGGGCGCCAGGCTCTCATTGAAATTTCATTAATCTAATGGAGTAAAGTCCTATAGAAAAAAATCAAATTCTCGTTGGACGAGATGCTACCTGGGAAAGATAACCTCTGTTTGAACTCTCAGACTCAGATCGCTCTGCTATTAGTCTGAGGAAACAGACAGCAACAACGCTGATTACAGCCACCGGCCTCAACAATTTTTTTTTCTAACTAGCAATTTCGAGTGCAAGTGCCACAGTGTCAGCTAAAGAAACACAACTGCGGGTTTTCTGCAGAGTGAAATGGTTCTGAAATGTCACTGAATAGCTCACAAAGGACGCCAATCTACGACAACAGAGACATAAGCATATAGGAGAAAGGGTCCACACATCCTCCTTTCAAAGGTATGTTGTTTACATGCATGTAATTTGTGAAACCCACAGCTATTCAATTCAGGGTTTTCACAGATGTCTAAACAAAAATCTATTTAGAAAGGAATAGTGAGGTTCTTCCAAAAGTCACAGAATTTGGGGTGTGGGGAGATTATGATATGTGATACACAAAAAGAGATGTCCTACATAGTATAAGACATACATAGGATAGTCTTCAAGTTTCCAAGATATCAATTATAATTGCTACTTGGTGATGATACTTCAGCATCACCTCCATGTGATTCGATGCACAAGTTTTTCAAAAGTGGCCCCAGTGTGTACATGCCAATATGCAGTAGCAGCAGGACATTTTTAGAGGAAAATATGAAATGTTGCTTACTAAAAATCCTTTAAAGGAATGTCCCTATGGCTCATCTGACACTCACATGGCAAGGGTATATGATGGTACGTGTGTGACAAAAAGAGCCAACATGACTAAGGCTGCATCTATACCAAACTAAAATAGCTTTTCATGTTGCTTATTTTTTGCCGACTTAACGTCTATTTTGAAAAATTGAAATGACTCACAGACCAGTGGTTTTAGGCACCCTGTACAAGAGTCAAAAGACAGAAAGAAACAACCTGTAGAAAGCCCTCCACTAGGCTCCTCTATCATCACTATCTTTTACAAGAAGCAACTGGGCAAAAGGAAGTTGACTTCAATCAGGCAAGATCACAGTTACGTTCAGCACTGCTTTTTGATTCCATCGACACCTAAATCTGGAAGTCATTGTGCAAACCTTATTTGTGTTAAAGGAGAAAACTAACATTAAAGTAAAAACAGAAACTAGTAATTTGGATGAAAACCACAAATTGTATTTCCTTTCTTTTTTAAACAAGGAGCTAAAAATTATAGCATATGATACGGAGGAAAAAGCAATACTGTGAAAAAACAAATGGAAGATCATAACATCCTAGGTGAGTGACTGAAAGAATTGAAAAAATTATGAGTCCATCTTTAAAGATAATATTTTTCTTTTACAATAAACGAACTTGCTGTTTTTCACCTAGGTCACATAAAGCTTGTTGCAGATCAGGAAATGTCTTTGGTTTCCAAAGCGTCTCATAGAGTGTGAGTCACTTCCTATTATTTACTTTTTCCATTTCTCTGTTTATGGGTAAATATTTGTCTAATTGGATAGATTTAGTATTTTTTCTTCTGGACCAAATTTATCCATAAAGAGCTAGCTTATTTTCATACATAATTCTTTTAATTTCCTGTCTGAGATCCACCTGTAGAATTACACTTCCTGCTCTCCATCTACATCCTGTTTAAAGATGTCACTGAAACTATTACCTCAATTTTTAAAATTCTAAGCAATAGGAAAATGGGTAAATAACACATTTGTGTGTCTATATGTATACTGTTTTGTTTATGCAAAACATATACTATTATGTAAACCTATATGCAAATCTGTACACAGACAAACTTAGTTTACTCAAGTTAAGATTATTAAAATTGATCCTGGCAACAAAATAATACACCTTTGTAGGCATTCATCCTTACTATACAGACGGAGAAAGAAAGATTGTGAGAGGGAGACACACACATTCAGATGAGCCTTCAGGGAATTGTATGAACTTTTGAACCAGAGACGGAGAGCCAGAGCCCAGCCTGTTCCCACTTTAATAAACATTTTTTTTCTTCAATTAATTAAGGTTTGGAAAGAAAAAAAACCACCGAAGAGAAGTAATTTAGCATGCAACACATACTTTACAGATGGATCCTACCTTCAGATGCTTATTAAATCTATGCATGATTGCGCTGGAGAAAATTAATTGCATTGTTTCTCACTATTCGAAAAGGGGTTGCAAACAGCTTAAAAATAAAAAGGAAAACGAAGCAAGGTTGTTGTTGTTTTAAAAAGCAGCTACAGTGTAAAATGAATACCTCCAAAGTCCGAAAACAAGTAGTACACACAACTGGCATAAAAGCGCCAAAGATCTCTTTTAAAAATTTTTGATATTTAAAAAAACTGTACATGCTGCCACAATGTGTATCTCTACTTTAAGTTCACAAAATATTCTGGTTGGTCTAACTAAAATTTCCTACTCAGTGGCGTTTGAACTATTCAATTAAGTGGTGAGTTTTTGTTCAAATCCTGCTGCGAGGAAAGATTTACGTGAGCAGCTGGGAGTATACACTGGCACACACTCACTGTATCATGGTTAGTTGGTATTCTCTCCATTATAGGCTTGGGAAGAAGTGATAACTTCCTAATTTGGGGGGGATAAAAATAGAAAATATTATTATAAAATATTCAGAATATAGGTAATCATTTGCATTTTATCAGCTTTAATTAGAAAATGAGAAAAGCACAGCAGCTTCAGAAACTCAAGCCATTTTTCCTTTTCTGAAGGCCTGCTAGTGGGAGTTGAACTGTAACCTCTCTTAGACTGTCCTGAAAATGACCTTCATCACACTTGAAAGGACTACTCTCTGTCTACAGAGTTAGAAGAGCCATTAATTTTCCTAACTCACATATTTCCAGATTAAAAAAAAAAACCTTGTGTTATTTCATTATAGATGCTGTTTTTGGTATGACCTATCCTGTTGGTGACTGACTAAAATCGTTTCACTTAAGAACTTCTAAACTTACTTGATTCCATGACCCAAATCAATGACGGTTTTATTTCATTCTTTCTCCTACTCCAAGTCTATAAATTAGTCTCTCTAATCCCTGGTTAACATGTGCAATTATTTTAAAGTATTTATCATGATGCAAATTTTGCTGAGAGTAACAAACTAAACTATTAATAAGTACATATAAATAAATGAGTCTATAAATAAATGAGTCCTATATACAATAGGTTTTGTAATATATGGGTAAAAATACAGATTTATTAACATTGGGATTTATTTATATAGTGCCTTTCACCAGCAAATCTCAAAGAACAATATAAATGGTCTCACAAACAGTTCTAGATATTATCATCCTTAGTCAGGAAAGGGACAAAATAAGATCGTATGTTGAGACAGGTAGCACAAAACTTCCAAAACAAGTATTTAACTTTTATTCTCTTGCTTTACCTTTTCAAATAAGACCTACCACCCTAATAGAACATCAGCCAATCAAAAGTAGTGTCTTGTCAATAATCAAAAACCTATATGGTTCAATTTGGACACTACCGGAAAGAGAAAAACTCATACTGCCATGAGAAACTCAAGTCAAAACCAAGCCAATACCTTGTGTTGCTAGAGTTTTTGCAAATGTGGCATAAAAATGTATAGTTCCTATTTTATTGGTTATTAAAGAGAACGAACAGGACTGTATGAGAGTGGACCTATAGAACTTTACTATTAAAAAGGACCATTTAAGGTATTAGAACAGGGTCAGCTTCAGAAAGTCTGGCAGTCTTACTTAAGCCAAACCACACTTATAGGTACAAAATGCCTGAATAATATAGGTGGGAAAAGGTCCAAGAAGGGAGATTTCTTAGTTTAAGACATCAGAACCTATTTCTCTACCCCAGAAAGATCTCTTCTGTTTGCTACACTCCAACCTTGAGCAGCCATCCCCACAGGGCTGACTACAGCCTATACCTGCATATCTGACCTGTTTCTGTATTCCAGAGTCTCCCAAGATGCTTCAACGTTTATCTTTTAACTTTCCCTTACAGCTGACACAATCCTTCCCACCTCAAATATTTATTGGAAATGACAGTCCTGTATGTCATCCTACCTATTGTTCATCTAAAGTTCTGGGACTTCACTATAAAGAACCTGTCACATAAGGGTACTTTATCATTTTTCCACATACGTCAGAATGGGCATCAACAAGCAGCTAGTCAGAATCTGCTGGCAAAGCGGTTTTGGTAGCATGGATAACTCAGGCTCTGCTTGGACCAATTCTGATTGAATATGTGGAAGAGGTTGCCTTGGATTCCTAATCCTAAGAAAATAGGTGATGAAATTCACTTTCAGGAATCCAAGAGTTTAGAATAAGTGTCAAATTTTCAGATACTGTAAAATAAGAATAATTAAAAGATAACATTTTAAAACTCTTAATTTTTTTAGTCTTTATTTTATATTTCTTGCACACCTTACAATGGGTAGTCCATTATTCTTTTGGAGCCAAGAGCTCCCTAATGACTGGGGAATTAGCTTCAAGACACTATGCTTTGATTTAACAAATCCCTAATTCATTTATTTCATGGAATCCTGTTTTCACAAAAGAGTTAAACTCCCTCTATAAGGTAAAGAGCTTAATCACTCTGGGATGAGATATTTTTTCTATTTTCCAATACAATTACTCTTTGTCTTAAATCTAATTGAATTCCCTTTCCATGTTAGTGGGGGAAGGGAGGTGGGTAGGTGGGATGCAGCATATATTAGAAGACAAATAGTATAAACTGTAGACCTTTCAATATAGTGGGGTTTTGTAAAGACAGAAATTGTGATCTGACAAAAATGTTTCATTTTCAGCGGTACTGACAGAGATGGGGGAGATTTTGGCCATTAGGAACCAGATATTGTGTCTGGAGAACATCAGGGACATTGCATAAGGAACATTCATATTTATAATTTATAAAGCACCTTGAGATTCTCTGGATGAAACGCACCATATAAATATGAGCATTTTCATTTCATGTGGGCGATCACAGATTGTTGCCATTTCAGCATAAACCATATTTCAGTAGTCAAAGGGATATAAACTCTCATGTAGATTTGGTTTTGCTGCCATTTTCTCTTCCCTGAGTTGTAATATACACAATGGAGCATGCACTTACTGGCTGCCTCCTTTCCTTTTTCTAAGGTTCCTGTCTATTTCATTTGTCTTTGTGGTGTCAGTACACGGTACAGCATTTGCCTTTGTACTCATAAGCTATATTATTGAAGGAAGTAAACATTTGTCTTGGATCTATCTGGTATAGCGTTTTCCACTTTCAGTATTTCTGGTGTCTAAGGGAGGAAAACCTCCAGATATCATGCCAGGGGGAAATGGCGGAAGCTGACACTCTGTAGCACATTAAGACACACTGTAGAGCACAAGATGGCTATTATCTCGGGTTCTTTAGGACATGACCAATATATACGTATAATTTGAAAGTCTGGACCATACAACCACATTTTTGGAGATGAATTTTACAAACACTTATTGAATGTCCAATATGTGCTGAACCCTGTGGGGGATATAAAAATAATTAAGACATAACTCTTGCCCTCTGGGAGCCCACAATCCTTTGGGGAAGCCAATGTATGTAATATAATGCAACACAAATGGTGGTAACAGCTATGATAGAAGTTTGATTAAGTAAAATCCAAGACAAGGAGGGGTTGAGTCCAACTTGGGGTAACTAGGAAGCCATGTAGAGAAGATGGAGTTTGAGCAGGGCCTTGAAGGATAAGTGGGTGGATAAGGAGGATGGGAAAAGGCACTCTAGGTGGAAGGCACAGGGCTGGGTTTAGGGACTGATGCATAATCCCATGAGGCTGGTGTTCAGGGCATGAGTTCCAAATGTAGACAGTAAGATGAAAGGTAGGCTCAGAAATATAACTCATATTTCAGATCATGGTTTCAAATCCTCTTCAAAATAAGTGGAGATCATGAAATTTCAGTATAATGAGACAACAGTTGTTAACTATGAGTGTTCCTAGCCTATTCTCTCCCCTATGTGCTCAGGAGTTTTTGGCTTCACCAGTTCAGTTCCTTCCCAGGCTTGCCATCATCTAAGAGGACTCTGCCATCCTCAGACGAGTGTCTTGGCTTTTTGTGATACAGTATGGGAAGAATGAGGAGAATAAGAATACTCAGGTAGATTAGAGGACAGAGAGCAAAGAAGCACTCTCCGCCCCATATCTTTAAGGATTAAGAGAGATAGGACAGAATGTATGTGTGTGTGAGAGAGTTCTGGGCAAGAGAGAAAGAGGTTCTAGGGAGTTGTGGTGATTTGGAAAATAGGAGGGGAGAGTTGCCTTGTAAAATGTGCTTCAGGTATTTCTGAGGACAGAAATGCCTACTCTTACTACTGTGCTTCTGTGACTGGGTCCTGGTGTCAGCAAGGATGGGTAAGCAGGATTTAGGGCAGCTCAGTGTGAGGCTGTATGAGATTTTCCATGGACTGGAGACCATATCTCAGATTATACTAAGAGAGAGTGATGACGATTGAGCCTAAAAATGAAATGGATCAGAATCTTTTACCATTTTGCCCCTCCACAGATTCTCCACTTAATGCTTAATGTTTTTTGGCTAGATTGAGATGGTTCTCACTGTATACTAATTATTACTTATCACATTTCTTTAATGGTGGCCCTAAATTTCCACTCTCCATTCTCCCTAAGCCCTGGGCCAGTTTCTACTCCATGACTTTTACTCTCAGCAAATGGCTTTGTCCTCCCCTCAAGTAAAAATATCCTTACCTTTACTCTCTTCTACCCTTTAACTTCTTTCTTTCCTTTTTCTTTTCTTTTTTTTTTTTTTTTTTTTTTTTTTTTTTTTGAGACAGAGTCTCACTCTGTTGCCTGGGCTAGAGTGCCTTGGCATCAGCCTAGCTCACAGCAACCTCAAACTCCTGGGCTCAAGCGATCCTCCTGCCTCAGCCTCCTGAGTAGCTGGGACTACAGGAATGTAGCCACCATGCCTGGCTAATTTTTTCTATATATTTTTACTTGTCCAGCTAATTTCTTTCTATTTTTAGTAGAGACAGGGTCTTGCTCTTTGTTCAGGCTGGTTTCGAACTCCTGAGCTCAAACAATCCGCCTGCCATGGCCTCCCAGAGTGCTAGGATTACAGGTGTGAGCCACCGCGCCCGGCCTTTTAACTTCTTTCTTTAAGGAGTGAGTACCTCGTCTGTTAGCCAGGATGGATCCTTAAATAGTATTAACTAACCCATTTCTACCTTTTCCAGAACCTGATTATATCCATTATCTTCTTTTTTAGACTGGTTCTTTCCCTCTGCTGGAAAATCAGCTCAGATCTACCCTCTCCTAAAACAAAAACAAAACAACCAAAAAAGTTCCTCTTCTCTCCTACCACTTAACCCCACTTCTTTTCACCAACCCATTCTTTTCAGGTAGCACATACCCACAGCCTCTAGTTTCTCTCTGCTCACTCCAGGATCCCTAAAATTAGGCTTTTGCTTTTACTAGGCTGCTGAAACTGCTCCTCAAAAGATTAGCAAAGACCTTATTGCTATTCCCACCATCCCTCCACACCAGCCCCATATCCAATAACTCATAAACATGAAAGGGGGATTGCCAATTACTCATCTTTATACCCACTCAAGACTGAGCATTATTCCTTGCACATGGTAGAGACACCATGCGTATGTGAATTGAATCTAGATTTCTTCAACCTTCCTTATGGTCCCCATGACTCCTGATTTTTAAAAATTTTAATAGATTTAGGGGGTACAAGTGGAATTCGACTCCTGATCTTCTTCCGCCATGTTAGGAACTTTGCAGTAGTCTCAGAGCCTACAGCCGGCATCAGGGCATGTACCTTTTTCTAATGGTTTACAGAATAAGGAAACATCTCATCCTCAGTTGTAGAAAACAAAGTTATTTAGAAATTCTCATTTACCAGAGAAGTATGGTGAAGACTCTGTTATTTTTATTTTGTGTTAAAATTATAGGAAACCAACAGTAAATACCCGACATGAAACACCTATCATAATGATCAATGGGAGTGATCAACAACTCAAAAATGAACAATCTGAAACACACGGACTTGTTAAACTTATCAAGTGAGCCTCCCGCTGACCCAAACATAAACCATATTGTAATATCTTGTATTATTTGATAAGCTATACTTCTTGAGCATTTTCCCAGAAAGTTCTACAGGTGGCTGAGATATGATACATACTAAATTATTCAGGAATTGAGCCAGTTACTACTAATATACTGATATGACATCTTTAATAAATATGCTTCTTTTCTGCAGAGGGTAGAAGAACACATATCATTACTGCAGATCCACTTAAGGATAATCAATGGGCTACAGGGACACTTTTGTACTGTTATGTTGTCCTTAGGTATCCTATATTGCTGTGGAATTTCACTAACAGGAAGTGGGGGTTCCTTCTCCCATCTCTCACAAACCCATCCATTTCCCTGAAAACTTTTAGGAGCAGTGAGCATCAAGTGCACCCAACTTTTTTCACACATGTGTACACTGAAGTTACTCTCCCAATTCTCTACCCTACGTTGCTGCCCACCTTATTGGCAAGCAACATGAAATGCCCAAGGAAGTCAGCAATATTGGCTTGTTAAAGTTGTTTACTTGCAGCATTCCTTTAGAATGGGTCTAACCACCAAAAACTCAAAGAACCTGAGAGTTTCTGTGGTGCTTCCTAATGCTTAGTTAAAACCCATCCTCTTTCTTACTATTTGGTTCAATAGTTCAGGTCAATGAACACTCTGGGAGCACTTACCTGGTGACAGGCATTGTGTTAGGCCTTCAAGGAGCCAGAATCCAGTGAGGAACAGAGATTTGCAAACACAGAGTTTCAATATAAGGTTGGCAGTGGTTCGAAAAAGTCAAATAACAGGAAATAAAAAAGTGAACTATGTTTTGGGCAAATATAAAATATAAATTTTATATTTTAAACTTTATCTTAAGATATAGAATTGTCCACATTTAAAACTTAAAACTTATTTTAAGTTTTTAAAGGTCACCTAATTGCTAAAATAAATACATAAACAAGTACAAAGTAAAGGAAAAACACAAAAACATACTGACTAGCCTAGTCACTCAACAGATTGTTCTCAAAATAAAGGTCTTTAAAAGCAGCAAACTTGGGCAAAGAAATGTTACCCAGTCTCACTTCACAAGCAACTTTAAATGTGCCTTTTGGGCTGGGTGCAGTGGCTCACACCTGTAATCTCAACACTTTGGGAGGCCAAGGTGGAAGGATCGCTTGGAGGCCAGGAGTTTGAGACCAGCCTGGGAAACATAGTGAGACCTTTGTCTTGACAAAAACTTAGGCAGGCATGGGGACACATGCTTATAATCCTAGCTGCTGAGGAGCCTGAGCCAGGAGGATCACTTGAGCCCAGGAGTTGGAGGTTGCAGTGGACTGTGATCATGCCACTGTACTGCAGCCTGTGTGACAGAGTGAGACCCTGTCTCAAAAAACAACACTGGAAAAAAATTTGCCTTTTGGTTATGCTAAGAAGTTACCAGGTGATGGGCAGTCCAGGGCCACCATCCTGTGATACTGTTGTAGGGAAGGGAGTCTCTTTTGTTACAGTATTGTATTCTCTTTTTTCTCTATTTAAGGCTTTCTTTTCCTAGATATTCTTGTTCAAATCTTATCTCAAGCCCTTCAAATAACATGTCAATAGTTTTTTACCTTAATGCCTATTTAATTTGTCAAATAATATTCTGAAGTCTTAGAAATATAAATAGATGGGCATCTTACTCTCAAAGAGCACTTTATTCATCTGCTCTCACTACAGCTATATGATCAAAGTTGTTGAGTCAGTACTCTAAGACCATACTGAACACACACAAAGAAGGCAGACTTTTAAGTTACTGCCTTCCTTCACGCTCCTCCAATTTTGTGGCTATAGAACCATCTTATGTCAAAAAAAAACCCCTATATGTGCTAATATTAGTTTTCTGACAAAATATCTGCAAAAAACACAGGCTTGAGGGAAAACCTTCAAAAATTTGACTCCAATGGCCATTTCTGAGAATGAAATACAGTCCTCTGAATTTATTATACCTAGGCCATATAGCAGTGTGTTAGATAATAAGGGGATATTTTCTTGCTATCTATGAAATAAATTGTCAATGTTTGGGAAGCCATAAGGCATATAGTTCAGTAGACTATTCAGGAGTTTAAATGCTAAGGTTGTAACTGGGGATATTATGTAGGAGCATCATGATATGTGAGAGATTTTATATTTTGTTTTTATCACATCACCTTAACAGACGCTAAGGAAACAGAAGTAAACCCTGGAATGGCTGTGAGTTTTAAAGCTAAAAGAAAAAAATAAAAGAGTTTTAAATTCACAATCAAGTATATTACTTGATTTTAAAGGAAGAGATGATTTGCTACATTTATCATAATACCAAAGTATTATACCCTAAAGCAGTTATAAGTTAAACATATGGGCCCCTGTAACAAAAACCTCTTAATTTAGGTAATAACAGCATTTGTAGAAATTTTTATATATGCATTTTTGGAAAAGTCAAACTTTTAAATACAGAGAAGGAAAAGAGGTCTCTACCCTTTCCAATTCCTGGTTCTATCATATAAGAGGAATAAAGACATTTTGGAAAGGATTCCTTTGAAAGTTACAGTAGCTGGAAGAATAGAAAACAATCTAGGTGAGTAAAGAATGAAGGCCTGGGAGAAGGATGGGAAGTTCTTATCTTCAGCTGCAGAAGGTGATGCAGATGTTGTAGAAGGTAGTGTGGAGTGGTGTAGAAGACAGAGACAAGCTCATCTCCATTTCTAAAAATGGAGCAAATGGGCTTCCACTGCATCGCCAGGGACTCGAGACTAGATATTGGGTCTATAACCTGATAGGAACAGCCATTAACATAAAATGGCTTGTTAAAGCAGATAAAATATCTTTCTTAAAGTACCAATTAAACAAAGCTAATTCTTCATCTTTCTGAGATATTTTAGATATAGTCTTTTCCAAAGACAAGAGATGGGCAGTCTTGTTTTGCAAGGTAGGTTTCAATTCTTCAATTACATATTATTGAATCCAAGTTACCCTACCTTTGGAGATAGAAAGTCATTGAATTAAAAAATTTTTAACAGTAGTAGTTTTAGAGACAATCTAGTTCAACTCCTCATTGTGTACACTGAGAGGCAATACTGTGGTGCAGTGGTTGGCAAGCCATGATTCATGGGTGAAATCCGACCCACCCCGTTTTTGGTAGGTCTTGTAAGCTTAGAATGGTTTTTATATTTTTAAATGGTTTGAGAAAAAAATAAAAGTAATATTTCATGACATGTGAAAATTATATGGAATTCGAATTTCATTGTCTATAATAAAAGTTTTAATGGAACACAGCCACAATCATTTATCTACATACCATCTACAGCTACTTTTGCACTGCAGTGGCATAGTTGCACAGTTGCCACTCTTGCGACTGTATGGACGAATCCTCAAATACTATCTGGCGCTTTACTGAAGACGTTTGCTGACCCTTGGTGTAGAGGATGAAGCACCTAAAGTCTAAAGCTAGACTACCTGGGTGTGATACTGGAAAAATAATGCCTCAAGTTTCCTGATCTGTAAACCAAGGATAATTATGGTATTACCTGACAAGGTGTTGTGAGAACTAAATGAAAGTGTTTTGAACACTAGTGCCTGGTATAAAGTAAGGATTCAGTAAATGTTAGATATTTTTATTATTGCACATGAAGAAACTCTGGCCTAAAGAGATAAAGCGACATCACAAAGTATAGAATTTGCCAGAGGCAGACTGAGAGAATTTCCTGGTTCTCCTGGCCTATGCTATGTTGTCTTTTTAAATTTTCAATATTACCTGACAAAAGCAAACATTCCTGTGGTGGTTTTGTTGCTGTTTTTAAACTACCTCATGGCTACTCTAAATAAGAACTTCAGTTTCATCAGACTCCTCTCCTATCAATCCCGTTACCTAGAGTTGTCCAAAAGCAATTTGTGGAACATTTGAGATTTTCAGGTTTCTACCTCAAACTTCTAGAAATTAAGATTTTCTTTATTCTTTCTTGAAAAAGGGCAATAGAAGTCCCTACACCTCAAATCTGACAAGTCTGTTTAAAAAAATTTTACTGAAAATACTTCAGAGAAAAATAACTGAGGCATGCATATAGACCCAAGAATCTGAAAAGATAGCAGAATAGTCCATGCGCATTCAAGGATATTTGTTATTCCCAGTATAATATAGCCCATTTTGTCTGGACATATTTTTTTTTTTTTACTTATCAACCCTTGCACCAACACCATCCCAGGTTTTGCTTATTCTATGAAACCTCTTACACATAGAATGTATGCTTATTGGTCCTGGACAATCACCTTTTTCAAAGCTTTGTTTACAAGAGGTCTTTCTTCATTAAATCCACTCCCAATTGGTCACTCCATTATGCCATGTTTTCTTGTCAGTTGGTACACAATTTTAAACAATTATACATTTGTCACTGCTGTCTAATTGTTCCCTAGTTTTTCTCTTTCTAAGTAATATGTCTTACCTTACAACAAAACTGTAATTCCTTAAAACCAGGCATACATTTTTTTTGGGGTATCATCCCACAGAACTTAGTTGAAATTATTTACATAGTAGGCATTCAACAAATGCTTCTTGTATTAATAAATGAATAGCCACAGCTACCTCCCATGAACATAATTTTAACTTTAGAATAAATAAATAATGTTCTTGAACTGCTAGCAAGATTGCGGAAAATGATAATTTGTATCATGGATTTAAAGATCAATCATCTGAATTAAAACAAATAAGAAGTAAAAAATACCTTAATTACAATGGAGACTACAACCTACAATTGAGAAATTAACTCTAGATCCCTACTGCTTATTTCTTTCAGATACATTAGCTCCATCACACTGGAAAATGTTAAATCTGATGTGGATACTGTGGGCAGTGGTAAAACCTTACCTATGGTATATTATTTCTAAAATCTACCTTTTAAAGGATTATGTTGAATTCCTACCCTAGTATAATTTTTATCTGTATGCATAACATACCTATAGCAACATTACTTAATATATGAGTATGTGAAGTATATTTTATTATAATAGACAGGCAAACTGAATGCGTCCCAGGAAGGGGTCTTTTCCATTAACTTTTATAAAGGCTTTCATTTCAAACTTTCATTAACATCTGACAAGCAAGCTGAAAAAGCTTTGCTTAGAGCTTGGATTGGGGCAAAATGCATTTGGGCAAAACTATTCCAAGATTACACTGACTGACTGTGCTAAAATATACTAATTTGTTTTGTTTTGTTTTGTTTTGTTTGGAGTGTGGAGAAAAGAGAGAGAAAGGGAGAGAGGAGTCATGGACCCTACTTCATGGTTGCCATGGATGCAAGGTCAGTCTTCCACACTTGGATCTACCAGCAGAGTTCAGACAGGTCAACATGTGACCGGCTCAGGCCCTGGGGTTAAAAGTTCAAGCAGCGATGGAAAAACCAATATGTCCACGCAGAGTATGCTGTACAATTTATTTCAATTTACATCAAGCCATGCATATAAAATTTAGATAAATTCCATTCAAATCTGATGTTGCCTGACACACAATGTATGCAAACAGATGTCTGTGGGGCTTTTTCTGTGCTTTAGAAAACAACATTAAATTTAAAAATATGTCTCTGGGATTTCTTTATTGAATTACAAAATGAACATAATTTTAACTTAAATGTTTTCATTCTTTCTTCCAATTTTTTTTGTGGGGGTCTTAATAATTTCTCAGTTCTCAATCTACTCTATGTCATATTAAAGAGGATAATGTATATTTACAACTACAGCTTCAGTGTTATTGTAGTTATAGATTCTATTTATATCCCTTACCACTTTCCACAAATATTTAGTGATTGATATTTCTGATTTATCTCTGGCTTCTATCCCCATCTCCTTTCCTTCCTATTCAGAAGGGAGCAACAGTCCTGGAGGCTGCTAGGTCGTCTTCCAGCCACAAGGTGGCTCCCCCGACCCCCTCTCTCGAGCCAACGGGGTGTACACCTCTGCTGAGTGCTTCAGGCAGACTAGGATTCAGAGCTAATTATGATATATAAATGCCATTATTTTCATTGTGAATTGAACGGATCCCAACCCAGACCCTGGTACACTAAGATACAATGCAAAATTTGTCTTTAAAAAAAGAGGAGAAAGAAAAAGACCTGTGAGTTCTGCCCAATTTCTCTTCGCCCATACTTCCAAAGGTACAACTGAGCTAATGTTTAGAGCAAAATAAGAAAAATAGTCAAGCACTCCAGAGGAACCTAATTTTGTTGCCAAAGAAAAGAGTCATAAACTAGGCAAGGTCAAATTTTAAGAAAAGTACTCCACTTATTCTCGCTCAAACTGAACCCCGCATTTTGATTCTGTACTTTCCCCGCAAGGGAGACTTCATTAGGACTTTGCAGAACTTTCTTAGAAGTCCCACACCATGTCATAGACGAAGACAAGTGGTCTACACTACTGTAAAGCTTTACAAGGGACAGAAATATTACATATTTCCTTCTTGTTGCTTAGCAAACAGGTTGCATATTTCATAAATGTGATTTTTATAGAATACATCATTGTTTTCTATAGATGAACTAGGCATAGAGAGACACATCATTCATCTGATTACATGGAGGTTTTCTCCAAAAGCCTGAGTCCTAATTTCTCACATTTCCATTTTCTGTTCCAGGGAGAAGCTATTTGGGCAAGTTTCATTTTCCTCATCTGTAAAACAGAGATAAAAATAGGACCTATTCTTCATGGGATTTTTGTTGGGATTAAATAAGTGAATATATGTAAAGCACTTACAAGAATCCTTGGTACATAATAAGAGCCATGTAGATGTTTGCTATTATTATTATTATTTATTTATTTGAGCTCAGTACCTCCTCCTTTATGAGTACTTTGTGACATAATCATTTGAGAAAAATGAACTTTCATGGATTTTGTAAAGACATGAGGAATATCACTTTCCAGATATCTGAGAGCTCTGATCAGTGGTAACTGATGGGTGTCTGGGCTTTTTCTCCCTTAAGAACTAAAAAATATAAACATTTATTCCCAATTCATGGTATTACTTTCAATATTGACATTAAAATAAGTAACTGCTGATTTCCAAATCTCAAGCTTGTTTTAGACAATACTTTAGAAAATGCATCATTTTACTAAAGCAAACAACTGTAAGTAGTGGTTCTAATAAGTTGGTTACAATATCCATATTGTAAATACTTTCATTTTCTTTTTTTTTACTATATTTAAAAACGTCTTCAGGATCTTACTCATGACAGAATATAACTTTTTTAAGCCTCTTGTTAAACTTAGAACATATGAGTTCCCTACTTCTAATGTAAATAAACATTTTGAGTTCCCTGGTAAGCACTGCCTTGACAATTCTCAAGTAAATTTTCTAAGGGTATAAATGATATCCTCAACTTAAGGTGGCCTATAATTCAACCATGAGCAAAGATTTATGTGGACACAAAATCCTGTATTCACATAAATCCTTATTTGTATAAAGAAGGATCTCTATACATCGATATGAATACATACGTGTGTGTTGATATGCATATATGCATATATGTCCACATACATACTCTCTTAAAACCTTCCATTTATTTGGAAATACATATTCAGAGATCAGGCAGGATAATCAAATCAATTTTCAATAGCCAAGGAGAACAGTATGACATTTTTTAATACCTGCTATACTGTCATGCAACTCTTTATTCTTTATTATCTCTGTCAGCTACTACTAGGTGCCTAGTAGACAAATGCTAGTCCTAGTCCTGACCATTTATTTCTATTTGGAATTATTTCAAGCCTAACTCTCTAGAACTGCTTGAAAATGCTGCCCTGAAATGTTGGCCTTGCACCTTGGAGTGAGTCTCAAAATAAGGGGAGGTGGAAAGGAATCCTTAGGCAGAGATAATTTGGCACCTTTTTTGAGGGAAGCCCATCTTGATTTTGCCTGCACGCGCACAAACACAACTTTGAAACACCCTCTTTCCATTCCGAGAAATATGTATATGTTACCAGAAGTGGTGGTGTCTTTTGTTGCCAGAAGCAGTTTTTGCTGCATGCATCAACTTTCACTATATTCTTGGCAACTCTTTCTTTTATGCCAGTCCCAGACATCAGCTAACAGAACCCCTTAATGAACAGATGTACTGAAGAAATGCATCAATTCATTATTTGTTACAGTTTGGGGTATCTGTCCTGTGGGTTTTCTAGCCAAAGGCTTATATGTTTCCCAAGAGAAATTTACTTTCATGAGAGAAGAAAATTGAGGCAAATCACTGCTGTTGGACCCTGAAGTCAGAGACACTGGTTTGTTGTCCTTCTGTACATGCGAAGTAAAAGCCCATAGTTAAACAATCATGTTCGAATCCATCTCTCATTCTTTCCCAACGTGAAAATTTACAAACGAAACCAAATTTTTCTCTGTCAATAGAATGTGTATGATTACAGCTGTTCATATTTTCACTTTAATGAAGGGCTGCACATTTAATTGTACGATTTATTAGAGACTGTACTTTGCTGTGTACATGCAAAACAGTTAATCGACATCCAAAATGCTGGTTGTTTATTCTGACATTAATGATCATATTTCTTAATTTGAAACAAAAAGCATTTGGGGAAAATGTATTTTGTTTCCTCCAAATAAAAAATTAGTAATTTCAATGTAAGAAATAAAAAGGGCTAGAGAAAAAAATATTGATTTATGTATGTAAGGCAGGGGAAAAAATAAAGATGCTTAAAAAAAAAGTCCATAATCCCCCATTCTGCTGGAAACAAGAGAGTTGATTGCCAGCTTTGTTTGATTTCACAGAGATCTCATACGAGGCTGGGTTCATAAACAGGTGAAATGATGGAGTTTATTGCAACGCACATCAACACTGAAACTAAATAACTGTGTTGCCATCTCAGTCCCGCTGAAAGACGGATGGTAAACTTGACCTGCCGCTGGTACTATCCGATTGCCATTTTTTATTCCCCCTTCGCCGCCCCCCCAGGCTGAGCCACGTTGAGTAAATGCATGTGCACGGTCAGGTCAGACCCCGGGATCGGGTGAAACTCCGTTCACATTTGCATACAGGCGGAGTCTCACAATGAAAGCCCATCTGTTCCCGTCTCGGAGTACAAATCGAGTGTCACCCAACTCACTGCAAACGACAGCAGCATGGTCATTAGATGGAGGAACACTCAGCTCAGGTTACGGATATGGAACTGCTGATTTGGGTTTAAATACCTGATAACTGAAGACTTTTCATTATATGTGAACAAAGAATGAACTTTGAACTGCTCAGGAGAGACCGTCTCCCCACATTGGGCATCCCTAGTTCTATCCATTACTAATACTTAACTGCTATATTTTCCATTGACTTTATTTTTGTATAAAAATTAGCTAGGCTGAATGTCACAACGTCCTAAATAATTGCCTGGTTTCTTTTTTTTTTTTCTCGGAAGGGGAAGGGTAAGAGGTGGAGCAGAAAGGGATGTTGTAAATAGAAAATGAACTCTGAACTCCATATGCCCTCAGAGGTCATTAATATCGTGGCAGTGTTGTTCCTTGAACTTCTAAATTTTACCAGGGTGGAAATTTTAGTTGCTAGAGTTTAACCAAAGTGTGAACTCCCCCCGCCCTTTATCTCTCCCTCCCAAACCCATTCAGTTAAGTGAGGCACCTGCCTCCTAGGATCTTCACTCACGAGCCTGTTTATTTCAAAATAGTTTATCAATCATGATCTGTGTCAGAGATTATTTTTCTGTTAAAATCTGGCAAATACTTTAGAATTTACAGGCAGAAATCACATACATTCTGACACAAAAAGATAGAGTTGTTCAAGAAGAAACCCCAGGATAATAAGCCCATCCAAGCATGGCCATGATAAATACAAAGAAAATTATCAGCAAAAATATGGGTAGGCTTTCATCAAATGCCTTCTTCTCCTGTTTTATGGCAAGAGTCTATTTCTATGAAAATCTTTCTGAGGAAGACACAAGCATCTGGCTGTGTTTGGTTACTTGTGCTTATGTTTGAAATATTTCTACATTCTGTTACATGAATCACATTTAACATTAAAATACTATTTCAGCCATTAGTCCAGTTTGATTGGGCCCCAGTGCATGCATGGTAGTATGTACTCACATGCAAGCTGTAGAGTAGAGAAAAGGGATTGGCCAGTTTTTCTTTTACTACTTATGCTTCTTGGTTTCCAATCAGGAATAGTGTCACTGTATGCATTGCAAATGTAGTACTTGATTGGGTGAAAAAATATTTTTAAAATACCTGCAAGAACTTTCTGATTTGTCTTAAGCAATTATGTGATTTTTTTCTTGCACATACTTCTTTTTCTTAAAACACTAGAACAATCTTATAGAATATAATATGTTGGAATAACACATGGAATCTAGAATGTTTAAAGGCCATTGGGCCTTAAAGGCTGTGTCTCCTCAGCCAGGGTTTCTTTACCACTATGTGAAACTATGTTCGTATTGTTTGTCCTTTAAAAATAATACCAGGGTAAAGAAAAGATTGATGGCTTTTTCTTTTTTCATTCCATGCAAGAAGAGCTTACGGTCAACCTTAATGGAGGTTCTACATGCATTAAAAGAGAGAATAGACCCTTTGTTTCAGAAGAATGACCAAGACAGGGGTGAATTTTGGTTCCACTTTGTCAAGTTTAAGGGGAAATTGAATTCAGGAAAGGAGAAAGAGAGAAGACCCCCAAACAACTTCCTTAGTTGTCTCTCCATCACCTCCAATCTTAAACTTACAACATTTTATTGTTATCCTATAAACAAGTGAGGAATTTGCATTAGGGGATACTTGGCCATGTGATATCTTGGAGATGGGCTGTTTATTTGCATTCCATGCAGCTGGGTGTCTTGTGTGTGTGATCAGTAACAAAGCAGAAGAAACCAAGAAGAAGGAAATATAATACTAGAAGTTTTCCTTCTGTCCACATCAGGAGAACATGCCCCGTTAAAGAGATGTAGCTGCTTTAATTCTATATCCCTATGGGTTATGAATGAGAAAGATTCTTCTTGTTCCAAAATGATAAAATAACTTGTTATAGAAATATTAGTTGCTTAGTTTCTTGTTATGCACTATTGGTGGGGGTGGGGGTGTGTGAACAGGAACCGAACCTTGAACTTAATTTCCCCTTTGAACTCATGACCTTTGACAAGATTCCCCATGCGTTCCCCTTCAGACAAATTTCATCACAATTACAGTCCCTTCCACTTGAGTTAAAGATATACAATCATTGATTTGACCTAATTACCTGATACATCCCTTTCTTTGCAAGGTAAAAGCTAAATGTGTGAACAGAAGCTGACCCGTGAAGTTCTGATATCCAATTTTTATTCTAATTATCATAGAACACTTTCAGTCTTACTCTATTTTTCTCAACTTTTCTTTTGGCCCCTTCCCTGAACCCACTATTCCTTCAAATTCAACAATGCCCCCTAGGTTTCGAGCTGCTTGGCAACAGACCTTCAAATGCATTATGCACTACATGTTCAAAGTGTCAATTTTAAACAAAAAACTAAAGACTAATTCTGCATTAGAAAGATGTCACTAATCCCCATCTTTCATGAAAAAGTCTTCTGAGGAGATAAAAGAGTTGGAAACTAGAAAGTTCCCACAAGGTTCTGAAATTATCTGACTTCTTAACATCAATCTATTATGATTCAGACTCTCTCCTAATAATTTACAAACTTCAGGTTATGAAGCAGACACAGGCAGTATCAATAGAGTTAGTGTAATCAATTTAAACTATGGGGGATTGCATTTTGTAAAAGGAGTATCTATGTATGGGGGGTGGCGATGTCTGCTAAGTTCAGTACAACAAATTCTGAGCAAAGACTTAATAAGAAAGCTTAAATCATGGAATATATTTTAAAAAATAAAATATGTGATTTAAAAGCAAAACTAGCATTGATAGAAACTATAGAAGTTGACTACAAAAATGAATATGTGAATATTTTTCTCTACCTCAAGTTAATTTTTTAAAGGAATAAGCTGAAACCACACAGAGTTTTTATTATCTTATCTTAGGCTATTGAAAAATAAAGATAAACTGCAAAAAGTTAAACAGCAAAGAGTTAATGAAGAAGAGATCGTTTTCATTTCTTTATGTCATAGTTTATAAGGACATCATGTTCTCTCACAAACAAAATGACAGTCAATTTTTCTTTGTATCATTTTTGCATCATATCACTACTGCCTCTAACTGTTAACAGGTATTAAAGGTGGAAGGGACAAAAGTCCTGGAAAGAACACACCTATGAAGTCAGTAGATCTGCTTATTTATTTATTTATTTATTTATTTTTGTGCTGGAGCTTGTTCTACACTCTCTTATGAAATTAAACAACATTGAAGGGAAAAAGTAATCTTTCATCTGACCATCACTGTGGACCAGCATCCTGAATTTTATTCTCAGGAATTAGTTTTAATTATATTTTGAAACCAAAGACCTGAGCAAACAGGAAGGGGAAAAAAAGTATGTGGCCAAATTCTCTAAGTAGGAAATTATCACAGTGTGCACTGAGGCAAATCTCTAAAAGATTAACATTTTATGATGTCAATTCTAAGTAGGGTTGGACAGATATCACAGAATAGGCTGGAAGGTTCCCACATCACTGGGCCATCAGGTAGAATTTCTAAAGTGAGCAGGTCAAATCTGCTACATTTCTTCACTTAGAAAAGTACAAAAATTATAGAGAGCTCTGAGGAATACTTGAAAAATGCCTGATCTCTACTCCCACTTCTACCCAAGGACCTGGAGTATAACCAAGGAAGTACAGAGGACTGTCAGAGCTTCCCTGATGAAAGCAACACATAGCCAGACGGCTGGGATCCATGTTAAAATCACACCATCAATTACAGAAACGTTGCTTCTAATTCTTATTTCGCTATCATAAGGACCTTTATCGATGTACATTGGTATTGGTATACCAGGCAACACTCTAGGAAACAGAGAGGAATAGAGTGCCCATTCTGTGAAAGAAATACTAGATTTGACATTGATCTGAGCCTCAAGATAGTTCGATGACAAATGGATGGATGGACAGCAAAATAAAACTAAAAGAAACTGCCCTCACTTGCAGATCAGAATTCCAGGCTTCAGGAGTAAATTAGAAATGTGTAGTCATAATAATTTTAGGATTGACACAAACAGGGATAGAAATACTGGAAAAGCATATTCAGAGAAAAGAATAAGCCGGGCGCGGTGGCTCACGCCTGTAATCCTAGCACTCTGGGAGGCCGAGGCGGGCGGATCGTTCTGAGCTCAGGAGTTCGAGACCAGCCTGAGCAAGAGCGAGACCCCGTCTCTACCAAAAATAGAAAGAAATTAATTGGACAGGTAAAACTATATATAGAAAAAATTAGCCGGGCATGGTGGCGCATGCCTGTAGTCCCAGCTTCTCGGGAGGCTGAGACAGTAGGATTGCTCGAGCCCAGGAGTTTGAGGTTGCTGTGAGCTAGGCTGACGCCACGGCACTCGCCCCAGGCAAGAGAGTGAGACTCTGTCTCAAAAAAAAAAAAAAAAAAAAAGGAGAGAGAAAAGGATAAATATTACATCCCTGGGGTGGGAGGTACTCTGAAATGATCCTCCACAGTCAAGATTCTTAATGTGGTATCTGTGAACACCCTGAAATTATATGCAAATGTGCATGTGTGCTTGCCTGTGCATGCTCATTTTTATGTCAAGAAGAACCACTGCTACATAGTGATAAGAAAAGGAATAAAAGCACAAAAAAATAATTATTACAATTTCCAAAGAAAAGATGTCAGAAGCCAACTAACAGCCACCACCATCTCTCATGTAGAACAGTGGTTTTCAAACTTTTTAAAATTAATTGCTCCAATTGTAAATTTTTTATTAGACACACACTATATATGCACACACACAGTGTGTGTATATATATATTTATAAAATATATACATATAGTACTAATAAATACATTCATATGATAAAAGGTTAATTTCTTTTTCATATACAGGTTGAGTATCCCTAATCCAAAAAACTGAAATCTGAAACTTTCTGAGCACTGACATGATGCCACAAGTGGAAAATTCCACACCTAAGTACTTAACACAGACTTTGTCTTGTGCACAAAATTATTAAAATTATTGTGTAAAATTACCTTCAGGCTATGTGTATAAGGTGTATATGCAATATAAATGAATTTTGCGTTTAAACTTGGGTCCCATCCCCACGATATCTCATTATGTTTATGCAAATATTCCAAAATCCAAAAATATCTGAAATCCAAATACTTCTAGTCCCAGAGGTGGCATTTCAGCTAAGGGTTACTCAACCTGTATAAACACATATATTCTAATATTTTCTTCTTCTCTGCTGTGGATCATCCAGCACACCTCACTCTGGTCTCTCCCCTCTTCCACTCCTATCCCCTTTAAGATCAATTCTACAAAGAGTAATTAGACAAATCTTATACCATGCCAATCTCTTACCTAAAATTCACAATATAATAAAATCCAAATACCTTACTACAGCTTTTTTTTTTTTTTAATTCTTATAGAGACGGGGGTCTCGCTGTTACTCAGGCTGGTCTCAAACTCCTGATCTCAAGAGATCCTTTCGCCTTGGCCTCCCAGAGTGCTAGGATTACAGGCGTGAGCCACCACGCCTGGCCTTACTATAGCTTAAAAGGCCCTTCATGACTTAGTCCTTTCTGGCTCTTCAACCTCATTTCCTAACATGCTGTCTCACCCATTTGGCTTTAGCCACACACATTTCTTGATTATTCCTTGAACACTCCAAGATGGGTTCTACCTCAGAGCCTTTGCATCTGCTACTCCCTGTGCCCCAAATGCTCCTCCCTCAGATCAACACCTGGCTTGATTTCTCACTTCATTCAGGTCTCTCCTCAGAGGTCTCTGATCACTCTGTCTCAAAAAGCCCCATGAACACCCTTTTTAGTCATTCTCCATCTCGTTGCCCTTCAATCTTGTTTTGTTTTGTTTTGTTTCAGAGCATTTAGCAAGGCCTGACATTATATTACATATTCCTCCCAGTAAGCTCCGTGTGGCTGGGGGTTTTGCCAGTTTTCATCTCTGTGTCCCCAGTACCTAGTCTGAGGTCTGAGGTCTTGCACGTAGTAGGTCGTCAATGATAAATGAATAAATGAAGAACAGTCAAAGCAACTGACAGACATTCCACCTGATGTTCATTTTCAAATGAACCTCAAAAGAACATTCACATAACAGAGGCTACCCCACTAAGGTGAGCTATCAATCAAAGACGGCCAAAAACAAGTTCTGTTTTTCCTCAACTCCTGTAACACTGAACATTTGCTGGAACATCTTCCTTATGATACCTGTCACTGTTTCTTTTGTACCATGCTTATTTGCATACAGATCTTATCTCCCCTAGTAGCCTTTGCGGAAAAAAATCCCAACCTGATCAGTCATTTTCTCTCTCACCACATCCAGCATGCAGCCAGTGTCCAGCCCCTGGGCTGTGGGTAGGGCTGTCAGTCACACCCTGGCCACAACAAAGTAAGGCCCAGCTGCTCATGTGGAAGCGGGGGCCTCAGTCCGTTGGAGTCACAATGTATAATGATCCTTGACTTCACACTCAAGTAGATGTTCATGGGCACTCATCTGTTCACAAGGCTGAATGAAGAAAAAAGACTCCCACTGGAAGTGAATATGTGAAAAATCACCAATTCCTTGTATGATAATGGAGGAAAACAATGATCTCAATGTTGATATGATAAAAGAATAATGAACACAAATAAAGACTAAACTTGAATGATCAGATGACCTTCGTTTCTTTTTTTTAGAAGTCAATTCCCAAACAGAAGTAGAAATACCAGAAACATGGCACTTAAATAATCATTTTTAGTGTGTATATTGTATTGAAGGATGAAGAAATGAAAGTGCTCAGCAAAGCATAATTCTATACTTACACTAGTAGGCTGGTCATATAAAATGTCCATTAAAATCTCTTTTTGAAAGAAATTCAAATACACTTGGATATGTATAATTTTCATGTGCCAAAAGTTAAATAAAATAAAACTTGAACCCAAATGATAATAGGCAAGTCACTTAACACTTCTGCATCTTAGTATCCTTACCTATAAGTCAAAGGAACTGAAGTCAATAACTTCTTCAGATCTCTTCAGGGTCTGAAATAATTCAAATATGAATCTACTTGGGTTTTTCAAGATGCTTCTGTGTTTTCTGCTTATTAATGGCTGACATCAGAACCCATATTAAACTCTCATGAGACATTAACTTAGAAGGAATTACAGAAGTCAGCAAAAACAGAGAAGCAATCAAAGGGTAGAGCAGAGGTACAAACCCAAGTACTTTAAGAATAAAATAAAATGGAATTCAATGAAGAAAAAAATGCAATCAACAGATCTGGGAGAAAAGTAATCCTAAAAAGAGGAAAGGTTAGAAAGCATAGTACTGTAAAAGACTTTATGCCAGCAGAGAAGGGCAAATGAACTTGCGGTATGACACACCAGCAAAAACAATGATTTCTAGATTTCATATAACAGCACCATAATTCATAAGGGCCTAGGAAGCCATTCATGTTTCCATATTCCTTGTGTAGGAATTGCCCTATTGAAACAGATCACTGGGCCATCCCTTTCACCATGCTGTCCTGACAGTGAACAGATGTTTTAGAGGAGAGCTCTGCTCTCACCAACTCAAATCCAATAATACACCTAATGGTGCAATACTATATCAAGAACATCATTTCTTTTCGACCTCAGATGGCAATTATCTTATACCCAAAGCAGGAGGCTGGCTCACTTTGATTTCATGCTGGGTGGCCCACTTAAGAGGTCCCATTTAAAATTACATCAAGGCTGCTATCTTCCTTCACATGGCTTTTCTGACACACTAAGCTACTTATACAATTTGCCGTCACCACTATCACTGTCAGGCTCTCAAGAGTTTGGAATCATGTAGGCATAATACAAATGGTCGTATTTGTACTATCAACTGTCCTTTTAAAAATCCTTGCTTTCTTAAAAATTAAGGTTTTCTATTATTAGCTTCGATGTGTTCAAAGACTTAAGAAATCCCAGTGTAATATAAATAATTATCTTGAAGTGAAAACAAAAAAGAGAAATGAACCTTTGATGTTGGAACAAAACCGTAAGTACATATAGTGGTGAGAATAACGTTTCAATAGAAATTCTCTAGAATGAATGAGGCTTTGGGCTTTGTTGTTGATGGTTCTTTGATAGAGTGAACAAAATAAAAGAAACAGACCGAATGGCAAAAGGAGCCAATCAGGAGTGTGAAACTGGAGCTATATCTCAGTCGTTTCTAGTTCCCTATAGATTCAAATGTCTGTTGCAGAAGTGCTTCAGCCATAAATCCCAGGGTCCTCTTACCTGTGAAGGATTCTCTTTCAGGAAAGATCTTCACCTGCTACACCCTTTCCATAGCCCTAGAGCAGATAATCTAAGAATTAGAGCTACTAGAATGACATTTAAACGGATGTGAAAAAAGAGGGGAAGCCTTTTCCCAACTGGGAAAATAATGACAAACTTGGAGAAGCCGATCATTTTCTCCATCAGGGTATTCTGGACATAAGAAATAGCAGTAGATCATAGTAGTCAATGATGTTGTTCCACACCCTGATTGGAACAGTGATATTAAAATTCGAAATATTGTTTTGAGAGGACTCCTCTTTTCTAATCAAAATTCTGAAGGCTTGATAAGAAAGCTTACAACCAAATATCTAAAATATTCCTTATATGAAAACCATCTACCAAATGGACAAATAATCCCATGGTCTTTTAGTAATCAACAGGTGAAAAAAACTGAGGAACAAAATTACCAGGATATTTCATGAAGTAAGAGATCCAAAGGCATAAAAGATAACCCAGAAACAAAAATAAAGCCAAAAGGAAAAAAGGATGAGTTCCCTATCAATGATGTCTGTTACACTGAGAAACAGTCTCTCATGGACTGCAAATAACCAAGTAATAATTCAAGAACATGTCATCAGGAAAACATCAGCCTTAAGTTTGAATTAAATGATATTATTGGTATGTAACTTGTTCAAGATAGAGAGATGGTTAGCCACCCTATTTTAGAGATTTTCAAGGAACAATATTCCACAATGGTCTTTGGTATCTACTCATCTTTCTGTTTCATCATTTTAAAGGTAAAACGCTCTCCAGTCCACCCATCCCTCCCCATTCCCTTGCTAATGACACGGAAAGGTCCTCACCACTGCTCACTAACACTATGGCAAGAATCTCCTAACCTTGTCTCTATTCCCCTCTTCCTCCCGAAACATAGGCCTGACCAAGTCAATCTATGATTTAAAAAAATAATAAATTCACAGCTGCCTACCACCTACAAAATAAAGGTTAAACACAGTCTTCACAATCCATACCCAAATTATTTTTCAACCTCTATCTTCTCCTGCTCCTATCTGTGCAGTCTACGCAACAGCCACACCCTACTACCGAACTCTACCCAAGGACCCCCTACGAATGTCTCCTTTCATCTTTGCTCATGATTCATTATCTGCCTAGCATTATCTTTCCTTCATTTTTAACTGCTGACTGTATTTCAAGGTCTACTAGCTTCTTGAAGTATCTGTAGAATTTCCCACTCAAGACAGATCTTACATTTCTTTGTTCTCTTACTGTATTACAGAATTACCATATTCTACCTTCATTACTTTTGCACATAAAGCTATTCGTAAGCCACTGGAGGGCAGGGATAGTCTTGCTCTCTTCTTTATTTCTTAGCCCAGAGCTTGCACAGGAAGAGACTCAAATGTTTGCTGAATTGTATTATGCATATTTGTGTATGCATATTTATTTAGACTCATTTCATTTGAAACGTGGTTCATTTTGGGGGGGAAATTACTAAAATCTGTGATAAAGGGAAGTTTGCTGACAATTACACTCAAGGTATAATAGAGTGGCCTAGATACTTAAGTTCTTTTAGCTTTGCTACTTATTGATTGTTGCTCAGTCTCTGAGGAAGTGGCTGCTATACCTTGGGGCAGCAAGTCTGTATTCCAGGCAGGAGGAAGGTAACAGAACAAAAGGAAAGGTGAAGACAGGGGGAGCAAAGGGCTTTCTCAGCTTTCTTATTTTGGAAGAGACACTTCCTCTAGTGACTTCACTTTACACCTGGATTGCCAGAACTGTGTCTGTGGCCACCTTAGTGCAGGTTTGTCTAAGAAGACAAGTATTTTCTGCTGGGCACATGGCCGCTGTGAAATCAGGTTTCCATAAATAAGAAATAAGGTGGAATGAAGGCTGGTAGACAATTAGCCAAGTCTGTCACAACTTGGAAGAGGGAAGATAGTGAAATCAGTAAGTTTTCAGACAACAGTAAAACAAAGCTAGAGGAAAAAGACGCCAAATTAACATGGACAAATTCCAGAAAAGCCTCAGAAGACTGCATCAATCCCTGGGCCGAGAAATGACAGATAAGCTCCAGCATAGTTAATGTATTTTTAGAACTGGGAAAACATACAAGAAATTTTACTCACAGAATCCAAATTATTCTTAACGGATTATGGACACTCAACAATTAAAACTAAAGGGAAGTTTTTCTCTTAGATCATTAGAAAGTGATCCTTAAATACATTAGTAAAACAGGCTGCTCCAGGCAAACAGTGCACAAAATTCGAGACATTATGATAGAAAGCATTGTGACCTTTACCTTTAAGTTTATTTACTTTCAAATGTATTTAACAAACATTTAATAATAATGTGCATTAATAATGATAATAATAATGATGATGAGTGCATTTATTGAGCATTCCCATGCGAAAAGTACCATGCCAGATGTTGGAGGCTGGAAGAATGAGAAAAACACAAAGTTGAATCAGATATTACCATTACTTTCAAGAGGTCATAATGAAGAAGGAGATACATACGAAAGCCTAGACAAGGAAGAGGGATGGAAGGGACAGTGCTGAGTGGGGGCAGATTCCAAACAGGGCCACGGGTACTGGGATGGCTGCTGCTACAACACTGCTCCAGGGATGGACAGAGTCCTCCTCCCAGGTCTGGCTGGCATATTTTAAGGAACATCCAGATGTTTACAAACACGTGCTATACCTGCTCTTTTCCCCTTGTATGTACTGTTATTGTGCACTCTCACGTATCCTCAGCTGTCATTCAACGCTTGTTTAATGTCACAACTTCCCACACACTCATTTGGAAAAAAAAAAACACAATGATCTTTTATTTTTAAAAATAACATGCACAAAACAGCAAACTTAGGAAATACAGAAAAGCACAAAGGAAAAAAAAACCAACCCATAATCTAACCCAGAAAACCCACTATTAACATTTTGGTATATGTTCTTTCTACACTGTTTTCTTTCCTGCCTTTTTCCTTTAATATATCATGAACATTTTCCTATGACAATAATGACTCTTCTACTGACAAGATGATTTTTAATGGCTGCACTGCATTCCATCATGTGGATGTACTATAATTTATTAAACCAATCCCATGTAATTAGACATTTAGGTTGTTTCTAATTACTTGATGTTCTAGGAGTGTATTGGCTTACGTCCTTAGACTAAGTTCCTGGAAGGGAAACTTCTGGGTCTGAAGCTATGCATGTTTTCAAGATTTTTGAAAAATAACTTTCATTTTTATTTTTAATTATCAGAAGTATACATGTCAGCTATATAAAATTTAGAAATAAAAGCATGACAAAAATATTTTGGTGAACAGCATTATAGTCTTTTCTATGTACACATATACATGTATTTCAAAAAGTGGGAGCTCACTGTATGTGTTGTTTTATAACCTTATATTTTCACTTAATAAAGTATGGACATCATTCCATAATCATTAAATAAATATTATTCTACAAATACAATTACCCAGGCTGGAGTACAGTGGCGTCATCATACCTCCCTGCAATCTCAAACTCTTGAGCTCAAGGGATTCTCCTGCCTCAGCCTCCCAGGTAGCTGGGACTACAGGGGTGCGCCACCACGGCCCGCTAATTTTTGTATTTTCTATAAAGACAGGGTCTCACTCTTGCTTAGGCAGGTCTTGAAGTCCTGGCCTCAAGCAATCTTACCACCTTAGCTTCCCAAAGTGCTGACATTATAGGTGTGAGCCACCGTGCCCAGTCACAAACACCACTTTTAAAGGCTACATATATTCCATTTCATCTGGTAGTAGGTCAGATGTTTCTTCTGTTTCCAATTTTTGTAAATAAGTCCGAAATGAAAACACTTAAACATTGTTATGTATACTTATTTACTTAAAGTACACTCCTCCAAGTTGAATTGCTAAGTATGAACAGCATTTACATTTAAGGTTTTTGTTACATTTTCCCCAATTTTCCTCTGGAAAGACAATACCAAAGTATATACCTGCCTGCAGTGTGTGGTCACTTCTTATGCTTTTGCCCAATACTGAGTATTTTTACTTATTGTCACACAATGGTGATTGGCCTGATAAATTCCTATTGCTCTTTTAAGACATAATTGAATATCGTTTCCTCCAGGAGGCCTTCCCTAACCTCCAGTTTCCTTTCCAGGTGTAGTTATTGCTCTTTCCACTATGCTCTCATATCACCATTTATGTTTCTCATTTTTAGTGCTTACTACTCAGTAGCCAAGCTACTCGTTCACACACTTTCTTCCCAACTAGCATATGTGCTACTTCTTGTAGGTGAGGGTCATGTTTTATTCACTGCTGTCGTCCCAGTGCCTGGTTGTGTCTGACACACACAAGACACCAAAAGTGTTTGGTGGATGAATATACAGATTAGTGTCAGAATTACCCTTGTTTTCCTGCAGAAGATGCTGCAAGCTTGGCTTTGATATAATATGCTGTACAAAAATCCATAAGTATCAAACAAAAATAGAAAGTATCCAGGATTTTTAAAGTATAATCTAGAGGGAAGCATTTATTAGTAGAGCAATCATTATGGAAGGGAAAACAAGGCATATCTTTCCAAATTTGGACCTTCTTCAATTTCAGAATCCTTGGCAAAAGAGCTCTACCAGATATTAATAAGCAAAAAAGTCTTAATACTATAAATAGCTTTCATTTTAAAAGGGAAATTG